>BGPR01003494.1:48024-65373 GCA_013235015.1 Araneus ventricosus
TGAATATTAACTGTTTTATTTCTAAATTCAAGCTTTCTTTTATGGCCCATGAATCTACTCAAATCTATCAAATTTTGATAGAAATAAATATTTTTCAGGGCTTTTTTAATGGATTTAAATTTTGACTATGTACCAATGGTAGACAGATTTGGTAAATTCTGTGGAGTTTTTATTATCTTGTTTAAAAAAATTAATATACAAACAGAATTTTAATTAAATATCCATTAATATATATATGCACCATTGTTGTGTTTAATTTTATATATCTGCCTTTTTTTGATAAGTTGAGTGATTCTTTTTCTTCTGTCTGTTTATAATTTTTAGGTGGTTAAATGTTGGAAAAAAGGGACTAATGACATTGTAGCAATAAAGATTTTAAAAAATCATCCTTCCTATGCCAGGCAAGGTCAAATAGAAGTTAGCATTCTGACACGTCTGAGCCAAGAAGATGCAGATGAGGTAAATTTCTAATTGTTTTTTTAAGAACTTCAGCATGCACGCCCATTTTTGGAACGTTAGCACACACGCGGGGTCATTTTGACCCCAAATTGTTAGGCACCTACTCTTTATTTTGTTGGCTATTTGTACAAAAATAAAATGTGGTCAAAGAGTAAGAACATTTTTTCATAAAAATAACTTGTACTTAAGACACAAATGCGATTTTTAATAAGAAAAAGCAAAGTTGAATTTTCCCTCCTTTTCTGTATTATTTCCTTCTCCACTGCCCACATTCGCTTCCAATAGCCATAACATTAAATTAACCTGAAATGTTTTTTTTTAATTACGTCGGGGACTAGGTCATATTGACCATTTCCCTTCATGCAGCCCAATATAAACTAGCCTTTGAATAATAGTTGTCAGGGGGTAAAACATTTAGATTGGTGTTGGCTAAAGTAGCACAAACTGTCAAGTGTGTAAAATTCATAATCTTTCCAGTGGAACACGGACAGTCAGGATTTTCTTTTACTCCTATTCGATGAAGATGTCCTAGAAGATAGTCATGTCCATTTAAAATTCTAAAATTGGCTGTAAAGATCAGTCTAGGGAGATCCATTGGGACCAGGTTATGTAGTAAGCTCTCTTAGATTTTGCCTTTAGCGTCGATCTCTTGGACTTTTCGTACAAATTTCCTCGCTTATCTTACCGATGGTGGAATAGGCCTGGTCATATGATAAGTCAATAGGGTGCTGTGGAAGGTTGCATCCATGTTTAGCTAGCAAATCTGCCCTCTCATCACCGGGAATGTCACAATGGCTGGGTATCCATTGGAATAGTACCGTCCATCCAGAACAGTTTAGTTCATATATCTTTTTTCTGGTTTCTCCAACACATACTGAATCACTATTATGGAGAGAGCAGAGTGAGAATATCGCAGCCTGAGAATCGACAAGAAAAACTGCATGCCTGTAAGCAGTTTTTAGATCAGCCAGGCGAAGAGACACCTGTCTAATGGCCTCTATTTCAGCCTCAAAGTTCGTATTATTCAAACCCACTGCACAAGAACCCTAAAAAAACCCCTCACAATAAAAACTGGCACCAGTGGTGCAATCTTCCTGAACAGAACCGTCTGTATAAATGTGAAGCCATTTATCCCTAGGATATCTAGTAGAAATTGCCTCTAGAGTGTAGGCTCCGAGGGCAGCAGGGAGGGCATAACTCTTTTTATCTCGTAGGTTTATTGAGAGGACTGCAGGTGGAATGCTGAGGGTGGGAGGAAAACTCTAAGGCAAAGGGGTTGACGAATGGTATTTACGATATTGTATTTATTCAAAAGTTCCTCAGATTTGGAAAAGAAAGTTTGGTAAGATTTTAGTCTTTTATTTGTGGGCAATAACTGTCGCCAGTGTTTGAGAGGGAGTCTTTTACATTTTTCATATTGTTTAAGAAGTTGTTTCTCTCTCTTGACCTTCATGGGTTCATTACCAGTCTGGATCTCAAGATCAGTAATAGGCGTGGAACAAACGGCTGAAGTAATGAGTCTGAGGGCCCTGTTCTGAACCCTATCCACTTTGTCGCCACAACAATCAGATGCTGTGGCCAGAAGTTCGCCTCCATAATCCAAGACAGGTCTTGCATATGTTTTGTATATAGTGGCAAGAGTTTCAGGAGAGGGGCCCACGTAACACCGGACAGTCTTTTTAGAAGGCTGAGTCTGCTCGCTCCTTTTTCCGCATTCTCGTCCTCATGTCTTCTCCACTATAATTTATTATCTAAAGTAACGCCGAGATATCTAAAACAATCTTGTCTAGAGAGGTCATGATTTTTATGTTTAACAGTTGTCAGTGTTGTTTGGTTGACGAAGTAAAGAGCTGATAAACTGTTTTGTCAGTGTTAACAGTCATTTGATTTTCATTGCAACCACATTCACATTAACCTGAAATGTTAGCACACGCACAGGTCAATTTGACCCCAACACCCCTAGTAAAAAGTGAGAAATCCTGTTTCATCGGTTTTGACCTTTTTATCCTCTTCTCGTTCCCCTTTGAAGTAACAGGGGCAAGTGTGTGCTGACGGGTTAAGGTACTCTGAATTTGGCTTTTGTAAAAACTTTAGTTTTATCCTTTTCATTGTTCTATCTTTAATTTTCATAAATCATATTGATTTTTAAAAATATTAATCTATCTGTATCGGGGATTAAACCATAGATTTGAAAGATTTAAGTAATTTCAAATTGGAGGAAGTAGTTTAACCCATCAAATTTTTGATTTAAAAAAAAAATCTCCACAATGAAAGTAGTATTTCTTTTCCTTTGAATCTCTTAGAGCAGTGATAGGCAAACTACAAACCTCTTGGAGGTTCTGTCCAGCTGCAGATTTTAAAATAGTATAATCAGTATATCACAGTCAAACCAGATTATGAAGAACTTTTAGAAATGCAGTCAGCTTCATTCATCATATTAATATTGAAAAAATTTTTAAATATTAATTTTTTTGAGTCCTTATTTAATTTTATAAGTTATATTGACCCACTAAAATTTTTTCTCTTTATTTTCGCCTGCTCCTAAAGCAGTTTGCACATTCCTGTTTTAGAAGATTAATATATAAAAGTATAATGCAAATTTTTAAATGCTTTTTAAAATTTTGTAAAAAAAAAATGGAGTTTATGGATGCATAACTTAAATACAGTATCTAATATTTATGACCATATTTGCATAGGTGGTTTTGTAGGTGAATCATCTGTTTGAAAATATTTTGCTAAAAATGAAATGTAGCTTTCAACTATTCATTCATATTACTGAATTTAACATCCCTATGGTAACGCAGTAGAAATACTAAAAATGATTGCAGTGCTAAAAACAAATGAAGAATTTGAAAAAAAAATCAATATAATCAGTTATTGATAAAAGATTGAGAGGAAATGTAAAATAAAGGGTAAAATTTTTTTTCTTTACCTACTCATTGTCTATTAGTGTTATATCCTGCTAAAAAGAAACATCTGAGAAAATTAATCAAGTTTTATGGAAAAAAATATCCACTCAAATATAAGCATGGTAATTATAATGCTTTAATATTCATAAGGATGAGTGCTAGCCTGAGTCATGAAAAATAGTGGCCAGTTTTTCTTCATGTGTCAGATACATATTTGTGTATGTGAATTTTTCATTGAAGACTTTTAAATGATATTTTTGTGGAAATTTGCTATTTAATTTTTTTTAACCTATGTTCAAACTTTCAAAAATTATTTGGTATATAAAATGGGTGGCAATATTTTCAAGGCCATGAACTTCTCTTTCTTGGGCTGTGGCAGATCTCCTTATTTCTCCCTTTCCTTGTCTATTTTTATCATAGTTCCTCTGTTCTGTTAATGTATTAATCTGCAATTTCTTATTTTATGTTTGTGCTTACTTTTTTTTATTTTAAGTTTTTCTTACTTTCAAAATGATTGTTAATTGAATGCTAATTTGCCATTAATTTCTTGCAGTACAATTTTGTGCGGGCTTTTGAATGTTTTGCGCACAAAAGCCACACATGCTTGGTCTTTGAGATGCTAGAACAGAATTTGTATGATTTCTTGAAACAAAATAAATTCAGTCCACTTGCTCTGAAGTGCATCCGTCCGATTTTGATTCAGGTTCTAACTGCTCTTTTAAAGTTGAAGGTAAGAAATTAAATCTTTTTTCTGAAAATTTTAGTATGTTTTACTATTGCACATTAGGCATTAGATTGTTGTTTACTTTTCATCCTACAAATCTAAATTAATTACGTATACTTTAGTTTTTGTTTCATTTTACAGGTAACTTATAATTGTCAAAATATTTTCTTTTTACTTCAAATATCTAGCCAAGTTTTTTTTTGTTTGCATTTTCATCTTGTCCAATAGTAAAATTGAATGACTTATTAAATTATAATTTTTAGCTTTCTTTAAATTAAAAAAAAAAAAATGTCAAAAATACAAGTTGTTTGGAAGACTAAATGAAGGAAGGCATTGTTTAAAAAGTTGATGCATGATCACCATTTATAGTTTTGAAATGTGTATTGTTCTGTTTTGTTTTTAAGATAATAAAGATAAATTAGGAGTTAGATTTATCTTTGAAAAACTAGTCTTGATTCTTCTGAATTTATTTACATTGTTTTGAGAATTAACAATTTAATGCTATTAGGTAATCTACATTACATTTTGTCTTAAATATGGATTATTAGCTCTTATTAGCTAATTCAGAATTCAAGAATTGCATATCTAAACTCATTTTTCATTTTTACAAGTTTTTAATATTTATTTGCAGCTACTTTCAGTGAGCAGTTAATTTTACACACCTTACTAATTGAAAAATAATTGGGGGGGGGGGGTATTTTAAAAATGATGTGGTTTGGGGTATTTGTTTGAAAATTTATTCTCACATTCATTCTTTTTTCTAGCAATTGGGGTTGATTCATGCTGACTTGAAACCTGAAAACATCATGTTAGTAAATCCCAAAACTCAACCCTTACGAGTCAAAGTTATCGATTTTGGTTCTGCCAGCCATGTGTCTAAAACAGTTTGTTCTACATACCTCCAAAGTCGTTACTATAGGTAAACATTTTTTTTTTAATTCCAGAAATACAAGATTTTTTTTCATTATGTTGCAATTCATCATAATTATATTAATTATTTGATCTTAATTACAGAACTTAATTTACAACAGTACTAAATTTATTTAATAGAACAAAGACCCTGAGGTGTTTCTATAATTTAGGGCATTTAAGAATCTTATTTAAACCACCCAAAACTTATTAAAGCAAAATTGTTTTTAATTGTGTCTGTATTTACAATAGACTTGCAACAGTGCAGTCTAATGTAGCAGAAAGGCAGGCCAGGTAACAAAAAAACAGATATGCCAATTTCTATAAATGTTCACTTTCTACCCCATCCATTTGGCATAAAAATGCCTTTTTTTATGCCAAAACCCACATTTATTCATACTTTCTATGACCTTTTAGTACTGCCAGTACTTTCTAAGTGTTTGTTGTGTATGTTTTAAAAATTTATAGCCGCTCTCGCCGACACTCCGGGCGGGTTTGTGGCCAGCACCCACTTTGCTCAGCAATGTCCTTGCCACCTGGCTGCTTCAAGGTTCTCAGCCACTACTTTTTTCAGTTTTAAATACTGCCTGAATATCAGTGGAACAGACCATAAAACCATAGTAGATTTCATATTCTTTGTACAGGGTTCCCACAGTCCTTGAGAGTCCTTGAAAATTTTTTTATGAAATTAGGCCTTTGAAAGTCATTGAAAAAAGGATGAGGTCCTTGAATTTTTAAGCGACCGCTGATAATCTTCACCCCCATTTTCTCCTCAATGTGAAATATGAAGGTCACCGAAAATACTCCAGGAATGCACTCGTGTTTCTCCTCGCCGCTTATCACCCTCTGCAGAGTAAAATAGTTCAAGAGGTGGTCGTCCGTGACCTTCGGAATCCCTCGGGGTTTTCAAACAAACAGTACTCTCTTGTAAGTGGGGGCTTTAACCCTCTGATTCATAGGATATTCTGATCACCCTGCCCCCCCTCAAAAACCGCAATGAGAGCTGACAATCTTAAGGGGTTTTATTTGAAAGAAATTGGTTCAGGGTTGTGAAATGCTTATGGCCAGTTTTGAGGATTACAGCAAATGTATGTTCGGACTTTCCCTAACAGTTCTAGGAAATATCCCTTTCCCCCAAGGTGAAAATTTTACAGAGAGTGGGACGTTCTCAAACTGTAAGTTGGTTGCACATTACCAGGGTGCGTAGCGTCATGAAAAGTGCTTAAATTTGAAATCCATTTTTAAGCACTTTAAAAATACTTAATTTTGAAAAAAGGTCCTTAAAAAGTGCTTAATTTTCTAAAGAAGTGCAAAGAAAGCATTCTTCTCTTTTTTAAAAAAAACATTAAATCATATAGTTTAGAAAATTGGTTCACATTTTCGTGAGGGGGTCCTGATGAACGTACTAAAAATCCCCGATCCTGAGGGGGGGGGGGCTCCCGCCGCCATCTTGGATTTCATCCTCCTTTTTTAGTTTTTCTTGAATATCTCGGAAACTATTCAGTTTTCAAATTATAATTCATTTGACAAATTAAAGAGCATGAAATTCCCTACAAATACATGCTTTTATTTTTCTTCTAGCTTTAATAATTTCCCAGATAATGGGTCTCGAATTTTGTCGCCATCTTGGATTTCATCCCCTTTTTCAGTCTTTTTTGAATATCTCAAAACTATTCAATTTTTAATTAAATGTAATGCAACGAATTAATGATCGGAAAATTCCCTACAAAGACATGCTTTTATTTTTCTTCTAGTTTTAATAGTTTTCGAGATATAAATGAAAAAAGGGGATAAAATCCAAGATGGTGACAAACTTTGAGACCCATTACCACGGAAACTATTAAAAAGAGAAGAAACATAAAGGCATGTATTTGTAGGCAGATTTACGCTCTTTAATTTTCTAATTACTTTAAATTTGTAATGTGAATAGTTTTCTAGATATTAAAAAAAAAACTTTAAAAAATATGAAATCCAAGATGGCGGCAAACTTTGAAACCCAATATTTCGGAAAGTATTAAAGCTAGAAGAAGAATAAAAGCATGTGTTTGTAGGGAATTTTACGCTCTTTAATTTTTTCTAATATGATGGCACGAGCTCTTCCTCTGGACTAAGGACTTTTAGTATGTTCATAAGGAGCCCCTCACAAATATGTTCAAAGCTATATGATTTAATGTTTTTTTCAAACCTTCGTTGACTGGACTATTAATGACTTTTTTCCCCGCTCCCTCTTTCGTCAACAATAGGCACCGCCATATATTGAAGTACTGGAATGGTTATCTCGAAGGGGAAAATTAACTGGAAATTTGTTGATTTTAAGAAATGTTGAAAAAGGTCACATATTTTTATTTTTAATCTTATAAAAGTTGTTTTAATTTTTGGTAATGACAGTTAGCATCGTCATTTTTATTTTTTTGTCAAACCAAAAAGACATCCTTTATTTTACAACAGAAGACGTGGAAATTTAGAAATAAATATTAAAATTTAAAAATTACATATTTAAAATTAAGAATATATTTATATTTGAAATTTTTCAATAAAAACTGTGCAGTTATTATAAAACAGAAAACATGCTATGCTTAGAAAATACGTGGGTCTATGTATCCATGCATGTACAGAAGTACTTAATTTTTTGGCTAAGGTGCTTAAAAAGTCCTTAATTTTTGCAGCAATTTCTCACTACGCACCCTGATTACGCTTTGGACCTTTCAGTATGGAGAGTTAATTTCGCTGCTTAGACTTGAAACTTATGTCTAGGTGGGGGTTAAATATCAGTGACTTATTTTTATTTATTTCAACTGTTTAAAATTTTAATCAATCATGTATTGATAGCTACTTTTGATTATTGTCTCTTTAGAAGGTCAAAATAAAATTAATTTTGATTTAAAAATTTAGTTTTTATTCTGTTTGAATCATTGTTACATTGTGATTGAATTACTAAAATGGCAAAGTTTGATCTTAAAAGCTATAATATAAATAATTTATAAAAGATCTGTTCCAAAAAAGCATAAATAGTTATTAATTGTAAATTTCTTTAGTGTTCAATTGAGATTGACTTGTGGATATTCAAAATAAATTAGATACAATTTTTGATTTTATCTCAATATATTTCAAGTTTTCAGTTAAGATTCTATTGTTATTCATTATTGCTTCTACACTGTCTCTTGTCCTATTGACATCAAATATTAAAAAAAAAAAAAAAAAATCATAGTCGTTTTTTTGAAATTTTTTATAACTTATTTTTTATATTATTTTAATTTCTAGTTGGATTCCTGTAAAATCAGAACAACTGAAATATCAAGTGTATAGACACGTTTTACAATTTTTCAAGTGAAAAATTCAGTTATGTACAATTTCTACAATATGTAATTTTATGGTCCTTGAATTTTCCGTAAAAGGTCCTTGAATGTTCCGTAAAAGGTCCTTGAATTTTCTTAAAAAGTTCTTGAATTTTTTTCTTCAATAAGAGTGGGAACCCTGTTTGTAGACAACAGATTCCTTTGAAATTGTAAAATCTTTCAATAAACCTCATCTAGTTGTAATGTTTTGTATAACTTTCTCACAAATTTCGGTATGAAAGTCTTCAGATCCATAAATACAAAATGAAATCGCCCTAAATAAAGTTTCCATCACCTACAATAGGTATTTTACAATATTTTTACCACTATTGTGATAGAACTGTTGGGATCTATATATTTAAAATAATATGGTAAAACCTTCAGACAGTTCACCAGCCCCAACCACTCGATGAATTTCAATAATTTTTATTTTATATGAATGCTTATGACGTCTAGATATGTTACCAAGACTCGCCTGCACCACATCACTCTCCATTTTTGAACGAAAGTCTCTGTACATTGTCTATGGGTAAACCTTGTAGAAAGCCCCAACCACCCGATGGATTTTGACAATTTTTCTTTTTTTCTTTTTCATTTGAAAGGTTAGGATGTCTAGATATGTCATCAAGGATCGCCTGCCCTCACCCTCCGCACCCATTTTTGAATGAAATTGAAAAAACATATAGAGAATGTATAGTGGAGAAATGTTTTTTCGATTTCGTTCGAAAAGGGGGGGGGGGTATGGGGAGCAGGCAGCTCTTGATGACATATCTAGACGTCATAACCTTTCAAATGAAAAAAAAGTTGTCAAAATCCGTTGGGTGGTTGTGGTTGGGGGATTTCTGCAAGATTTACCCATAGACAATGTACAGAAAAGTGGTTTTGATTCTCTTTCAAAATTGGGGGGGGGGAGGCAGACCCTTGATGGCATATTCTCCAGACACTGTAACTTTTCAAATGAAAAAAAAAAAAAAAATGTCAATCGGTTGAGGCTGGCGGACTCAGTGAAGGTTTTTTTTTTACCAAATTATTTTAAATATATAGATAACATATCTAAGAATTGATGCTTCGTTCAGTTACGTATTGCTAGCTAAAAGCAAAAGAACGATCGTTAATGTATATAGCTTCTCCTGTAAAAGTTCAAGAAAAGAAAAGTATTCATATCGGCGCTATGACTCATCGGCGAAAAAATAAACAATTTCAGATGTTTTTTCTTCAAAGTTGTAGTTCAGGTTGGTGGTTCTGAAATAAAACAAAACAAATGCTTGCATATTCTGCAATGAATTCCATACTGTTGGTGGTGTAATTAGCACTTTCTTTAAGTTTGGAACAACGAAAAAATACTGTGTCTAAAAGGCTAGTGTTTTATTTGTGCAAAAGCCATTTCATCTTGCTAAATTTTGTAAGTCAAAAATAGTTTGTACTCTGTGTGTTAAGACATCTATCCATATTATGCAATCAAGATAATTCTGTTCTGAAAAATAATACCCATTTGAATGAAAATAAAAAAAAAGGATGACAATAATCACGTAAGAAATTTCCGCGTTGGCCAGTGTAATTTATGTTCCAGTAGGGTTTATCACGAACTTTAATTGTTAGCGTCAATAATATTTAAAACACTATATTGCGTCGATCAAACTGACCTTGGGAGCCAAAAGGTAGGTATGTCAGCAAATACGTGGCGGATATGATGAAATTGAAGTGTGTTGGGGAACAGAGCGGTGACTCATGGACTTTTCGGAGGGCTGAAAAGGCGGGAAAACCACAAGAAATATTCCATTGGTGCGTAATACAAAAGAATAAGTACTCATGTAATGCTTAGAAGTAATGGATCAGGGTCATTTACTTCTCTTCCAAATTAAAAGACCTAAAATGCTCGAAGAATTAAAACAATTGGGAATATTTGCTAGTGATATTTGTTTAAATGAAAATCTTTGCTTGTATGAAAGAGAAGCGATCCCAAGGAGATTCACATATTATTGGGGAGGCAGGCTGTAGATTGTTTACAGGGGAAATTAAAAGCCTTTCACCTGATCTAATTGGAAGTGAACACCAAGATTGGTGGACAGTTATTGGAAGATCAAGAATTACTGAAAGCGATAGTTCAATGCGTAATGTCTTTACTTGTCTTGACGTAAATATCCGATCTTTGGAGCGATACATTGAATATCAATGACCTGCGGAAAATCAAAGTAGAAAAGAACTAGAAGAAGCTGAAGGAACATTTTGAGCGCGGTGTAAAGCGAGATAACGAAGAGCTACATTGTCGAATCTACCGTGGATACATGATCATCCACCTCTTCCTGATGGCAGAAAAGATAGCTGAACGAAGACTAGGCAGTTGTATAAACCTTGGAAACGTGCGAAAAGCTGTTCGATTATGATGATGTTTTCAGGATTGTCCAGAGGAGGGTATTATTGAAGAAGTTGATCTATGCAAGAAATCAAACAAGGACAGCATTTCTTACCTCACCATCCTGTCTTCAAGGAGAATTCGACGACAAAAGTTCGACCGTTTTTGATGGTTCAGCTAAAGAAAGGAATACACCTTCTATTAATGACTGCCTCGAAAAGGGACCAAATCTACGTTAGAACTCATTCCATCTCATGAATCGCCGTGTTGGAAATATGGAGTAATAGCTGACATCAAGGCACAAATTGGATTACAGAACGAGATAGACCATATCTTAGATTTTTTTATGGAAGGATAGGAAGAGAAGGAAATATCAAGATCTTGCAGCACAAAGTTGTGTTTGAATCTCTCAATCTTTAAAAAATCCCATCATCTTCTTAAGAGATTAAACTTCTAGATTTGATAATTGTGTGTGTTCGGCGTCAACACAAAAAGAACTTGCCAGTTTATTTAGGAATGCTTAAGCACTATCTACTGCCAAGTTTGAACCGGTGGGGGCATTCTCCTACAAGACAAAATTGAAGAAGAAGGCAAAAGAAGACGAAGGTTCCAGTTCTTGGACTTCTGTGGAATTTGCCAGAGACACTATGTCTCTAGATATGAAGGTTTGATGAAAAGAAGATGAGACCTACAAAAAGAAAAATCCTGTCAGCCGTTCATCGAGATCTTTGATCCGATAAGGATTTCTTGTCCAGTGACTCTAGAGCCCAAATGTTTGTTGCAGGAATATGCTGAAATTGGGGTTGTCCTGGGATGTGAACTCCCTCTGCTAAATAACTGAAGATTCGAGCGACTGGAAGATGAAGTTGCGAAACTGAATGCTCTTCAGATACCAAGGTGTGCGAGAGGACTTGCAGAAGATTCCAAATTGACCATCCATGTTTCTGTGGCCTTAAGTCAAGTATACGCTACATGTATCTTCTTGAGAGCTGAATCTGCTGATAATACGATCATACCAGTTAATACAAGCCAGAAACAAGTAGGTTGCTCCTTTGAAAAGATCTCTATTCACGCAGAACTTTTTTTGTCCTGCACTATTGGAGCTAGGTGTAAAAGCAGCCATCTCCGAACTTGGACTTGAGAAAATGCCAATCTTCTACTGGTCTGACTCCATGAATGCTTTGTATTGGATCAAAAGAAAATGAAAGAATGGGCAGCGTTAAGTTTACAACGGTGCTGGAAATCCGTAAACTCACTAATCCTGAAGACTGGAGGCACATAAATTAGACATTAAACCAATGACCTTCATCACAGAGGTTCCAATGCAGAAGGAACTTGTCTTTGGTGGGAGGTCCAAATTGGCTGCAGGCCTAGAAGATTGGCCTGTTTCAGAAACTATACCAGATTTTGGCGTTGTGAACTCCGAAAAAGAAAAAACTATTGTGTGCTGTCACTAACACCACGACAGAGCAATTGGAATACTTTTCTAAGGTATCTTCTTTCGAATGACGAGAATCGGCTTGGATTTTCCGTTTTATAAAAATGCTAAAACAGAAAAAGAAAGAAAAGGCGGCACTTTAGATCTTGAAGAAGTGGAGGCTGCAGAAAAGTTCATTTTAAACAAGTTCAAGTCAATGTTTTTTAGGGAAGCTTGAAAAACTGAACTTCTAGACATTCCTGGATTGGATGGTTTGCTAAAGAGTAGAGACCGGGAATTTCTCAAGAAGTGATGCCGACATTTAGATTTCCAATTTTTGCTGCCTTCAAAGCATGCTGTTATCGGGAAACTTATTTTGAAAAGCATGTTGAACTTGATCATGCTGGGATACAGATTTTTGATGTCGAGTTTAAGGAGGGAGTATTGGATCTTAAAGCAGGAAGACAATCGTCAAGTAATAGGACTTGTGTAATATGCCAGCGTTTTGCATCGTGCATTAGAGAGTAGTAGTGCTCACTACCGAAGATGGCGTCAGAGATGCTTATGTTTTTAGTAGTAGAGGTTGACTTGTCGCGGGACCACTATATTTGAAAAAATGAAACCAAATGTTGGGCTGTACTTTTTACATGTGCAGTTTATCGTGCAGTTCACATTGAGCTGGTAACTAGTTTATGCGACAGATAGTTTTATTCTAGCTTTTCACGGTTTATTTCTAGAAGAGGAAGACCATACAATTTATTCAGATAATGGAACCAACTTGAGTGGTACTTCCTAATGAGCTAAAATCAGTTGATTGGGGGAAAAAATACAGAATATGCACTTTCAGTAAAGAAAATCCAGTAATTTAACCCCCCATCAGCCCCTGGTGGTGGGATTTTAAGGAAAACATAGGTAATATTTAATCTATCTTAAGAAAAGTTCTTGCAGGAAAGGCCTCCTTACAGTTTGAAGAATTGTGCACTGTACTATGTGATGCTGAGGGCGTACAAATTCCTAGACCTTTGACATACTTAAGTAGAAGACAACTGAAGATCTTGTAGCATTAACACCTGCTATGTTTCTACAAAGATGTAAAGAAATAGGAGTTCAGATATTGATCAAATAGGCCTTTAAGAATGAATGAGATTCTTCTACAGACAAAATTGTGTCAAGATCAGAAAACGTTTCAGGGCTCGAATATCTTGGACATCTTAGAGAATTTTCAAGATTTGTAATAAAGATCTAAAATTAAAGAAGGAGACATTGTCCTCATCGGTGATAATAGCGTCAAGAGAATAAATTGGCCCTTGGGAAGAGTGATAAGAGTATACCTGGAAAAGACAAGAAAGTTAGATCTAGTTGAAATCAGAATCTGGATCTTTCTTACGTAATACAGAGACTCTTTCCTCTTGAGATCAGCCAGGTGAAAAGTCAGCTGTCCACAGGCCCCCAAAAAAGAGCGATCCTCTATCACAATGATTCCTGATAGTTGCACCAACATCTAGTGACTCTCCTGCAGTTCGGGATGTGAACGAATGTGAGCGTGTGTTCAGAAGAAGATCCCGTTATGGCCCGACTTCTAAAGCCCAGAGTGCTCTCCTAGACTCATTTATTTGAGTTTCTGCAAACCTTGGCGAAACTCAAGGTGGGAGAGTGTCGAGCCACAGGGACTGAGAATTAACTGAAGAGAACTTTCCTTCCCTGCCACCAGGGTTTTGTTTACCTTGCTTTCTCTTGGTTTTTAGCGGCCAACTTTGCTCACGGCGTCTTTGTAATCCCTTTTTCTAACTTATGTAAATATAAATTAGTCATGTAAACTTAATCATTATTAAATATTTTCATTCTTAAAGATTTACTCCTGACTACATACCTGCCACATAATAAAGAGATTTGATAATATAAAGCCACTCCAGTATGAAGAAAACCTGAGACAATTCAAAACAAAGGTAAGCGCTAGTTACCTATAATTTAAAAGACAGTTTTGGATCAGTAATAGAATTTTAATCAATAACACCAACAAAATACAGCAATAAGATAGTCACTACAGGCGGCAGCAAGAAAACCATCCTGGAATTATTGATATGGACCTTGATTAAAGTATCTTTTACACTGTTAAAAGATGCAAGTTAATATATTGGCATTTCTTACATACCAATATAGACATTTTGAATATACATGTCACAAATTATTTAAAGGTATATCTATTGGTACTCATTAAAATTTCATAAATATATTTTCTCAAAACAAATTTTCATTGAAAAACATTCATATGGAATTACATAGTGATAATAAATAAAAGGGAAAAAATCTCACCTGAGCCATGTCATCCAGACAGTGAAAATGTACTTTCTTGCTTCTTTTGATTTAATAGTTTCAGCTTCATGTTCTTCAGGTGTCTAGATTTAATGATACACAAATTACAGTAATAAATGATAATTTAAAAACAATTTGCACACAAATAAAGAATGGCCGAGGAAGAAGTTGTAAAACCTAAATTTTGAGTAGTATTTAACTTCATCTTTATATAAAAAATTTAGATTAAGTTAAATTAGATTCAAGTTTCAAAAATTATTTTTATGTACAATTTCACAATGCTTGTTATTTTGATAAAATATTTTACTAACTAGAGCAGTTAAACAGCTAGTGAACACACACTTATGATGCTTATATGCCTTTAGGAATAAGCTAATATTGGTGATAAATAAAGGGAACTATCAGAAACTAACATTATAAATTATACAATCTGCTATTTCATAAAAAGTTCAATATCTGTGTTTAATTTCATAGAAAAAGTGATTTTTTTTTTTTTTTGCCTGCACATACTTTCATGAGTGAGTAATTTGATAGATGCATTGGTACACTTTGTTTAATTTAGCTACGTGCGTCCCATTTTGAACATGGCTATTTGGGGACAGACCTCATAATTTTGAGAATGCGGCCAGATGGTAATGACACCTCAGCTGAGCCTCACTCTCCAAACTTCCACTTTCGCCTGTGGGTGGATGTTTGACCCACACCACATCTGATTGAAAGTTGGACATTCATGATCACACACCATCCTACAAATTCAGTGTAATGCTCTCCAAAACGGTTGGAGGCACTTAAAAAAATCCAAATGAGAATTAAGTGTTGTCAAATTTTTGGATTTTCAACCTCTCTTGAAATCATTTGGGCTGCTGGACAATAAAACTGAAACATGAACATTGCAGATATGTGGGGAAGGAGGGGAGAGTGAGGTTCTCTCAGAAAGTGGAAACTAATGCAGGAGTCCCATTTTGGCTGAAAGCAGGAGAGGAATGAAAGCAGATATACATATACAAACATACATATTTTAACCATGAAACCATAGTTTTCACTGAAACAAGAAATTTAACTAATGGACATCATATATAATCTAAAATTTTGTACAATATCTTAATGATATATTGGCCCAAACAAAATTTGAGACATAATAGCTACATGCTTTGATGCAAAACAATAAGAATAAAATGAACCAACAGTAACACGAAAATAAATGGGTATATCACACACAATTATAATTAACATTAATTAAATATTATTCCACATTCAAAAATTACTTTATATATAAAAATGAATTAGTACATACTTTTAATCTCCAAAAGGATAATTTATCAGATTCCGCGGTAAAAAAAATCTGTTGGTCTTAGTTGCATTGTTTAACATGTTCCTGCTAGCAAACCTTGATCTGGCTGATATATCTTATCTGAGGAGACAAATATGAAATTCATAATTGTATTCATTGTGACACATTTTTAATTATGACAAATGACTTTTGAAGGGTCTTATGTACACAAAGTGATTAATGCAAATTAAACATGTTTATAAACAAGCAAAAGAAACAATAGACAACAATTTTTTTATAATTCTACTTAAAGTCACAAATAAACAAAAATAATTGTAAGTTTTTTTTTCAAACCATCATTAAATTGCAGCATAAATTAAATTTAAAATGATAACAAGTGAAGATTCTTTCACATTTGCAAAATATTTATATGTTTTAAAATAAATTGCAGCAAGTTTTATATTTTCATTATTCTGCATTTTGTTTGTCCACTATAAAATTTACTTAATATGTACCTTCTTATTTATAACACAAGAAAATTATCAATCTGTAAAGTCTAAGATAAGAATGATTTTTCATGACCTCAGTACCTAGAATATATCAAATATATAGTTTGCAGAACTATTTATTTCTATGAATACCATCGAAGTTTGGAGGAGCTGAGAAAACATTTATAAATGTCATTGCAATAATTATGATGATGAATAACTATATTTTGTTATTCAGTAATTCAGCATATAGAGTGACTTACTTGCATATTCTGAAGAGCCAGGATAAAGAGGCTACATCCTAGAAAAGTTCTGCTATAACGCCCAAGGACACATATCAATCTTCACGAAATGGAAGACCCAAAATGATTTCAGGGCTCTGAAAATAAAAATTAAGTATTTCAATACCATTATCAGGAAAAGGTTTTAGAGACCAGAATAAAATCAAAGAAACAAAATCCACCTACCCCCAAAACCCACTCTTATTCAATTAAATTCTTTCAGACACAAAGTCATCTTTTAGTTAAGTTTAAAAGTTGCCCTACAAAAAATACTCAAGAAATAAAACAGGAAGAAAACAAAGACATTTCATTAATTTTATATTTATTCATGCTTAGTTAATGTGAACAACCAAAATAAAATGCAGTGAAACAACTTTCTTTTCTATTGAACCAAGTATGAAAATAGCAATCCTTTACAAAATACCACTGTTTGAAAGTGCATGAATAACATGAAATATAAGACTCAATATTAAGTTTGAATTTTTTAAATCAATGAAAAGAGAAAGAAAGCCAAACTGAAGAGAATATATTTTTAAAATATTGATACTATTTAACTGCATACAATAGACTCTTGTCTATCCAGCCTAGTTAAAAATAATTCCTGTATAAAATGGAGATAATTTACTTTTCTAAGGCATAGCAATTTTTCAAAAACAACAAACTGCCAGTTTGGATGATCCTCTGAACCTCAATGATTTGTAATCATTTATCAATGAACAACAAAGATAAATTTAAATAATTTTGAATAAATTAAACCTATGTGTAAATTAATGGAGCACATTTATATTGAAAGATTACATATGTATATTCATATGTAAAATATACAAGATTTTATATTTCTTATTATGTAAGACATTATAAAATTTATATTAAAATGGGCACAATACTTTT
>BGPR01003494.1:66600-114991 GCA_013235015.1 Araneus ventricosus
CCACCATCTAATTCTTTTTAAAATACTTTTTAATAAATGGTACTTAACAGAATTTAAGTTATTTTCAAAAACTTCTAATTCAATATTTTTAAGAAAAAATTACACAGTTCTAAAAATAAAGACATTTGAGACTAATATTTCAGTAAAATCGAGTTAACAGATTTGTTAATTATATTAATGCCCAGCTTTGATGCAACACAAAAGCTGTTTCAATATATAACAGAAAAAAGTAAGAATAGGTGTAAAAAAAAGCACCCACCAAAATTTATATTAGACTGGTTAAAAAAGAATACTAGAACAACAGGTCTTCATGCATAATAATAAAAGACAAAGTTGGTAACTTGGAGACTTGCTGTAATTCAGACTATAATCATAGAGCGATCACATTTGCCATAAAAGTACCTTTTTAGAAGAGGACAAAACACATAAGAAAAAAGATTTTATTAAAAACATAATTATTTTTTAAATTATTATGGTTAGATTAAATTCACATGACTGTTGTTTGAAATTTCAAAGATGATTCACAATGAATTAACATACATTGACGGAAAAAAAAAGTATTTGAACAAAACTTGTTGGGTACTAAATTTACTATTAATAAGTTACAGCAAATTTGAATATTGTTGGAGAAACACAATTCATAAATATTTAACATATATGGGGGAAAAACTCCACTGTTTAATTCTCAGAACATTTAAGGGTAAGAGGGTATTTGGACAGAAAAACAAGCAATTGAACAGCCAGTGCTAAAATCATTTTTAAATAGAATAATTAATGATAGATGATTTGTTAATATGATGAAAGATGCAAGAGCAATACGTAACTAATCCAGGCAATCAGAATTGGATACAGGTATGTAAATTTTCTATAATATTTTAGGTTAATGTGCCAAATGATCTTGATGGAAGCGAACTTGCCGCAGAGAAAATTGACCGTAGAGAATTTATTGACCTTTTGAAAAGGATGTTGACTCTGGATCAGGATCGGAGAATAACTCCTTCAGAAGCATTGAATCATAATTTTGCTAATATGAGTCATTTGTTAGATTATGGACATTGTGAGAAGTAAGTGTTATGGAATTTTTTCTTAAGATTTTAAATTATAAGTTTGCTACAAGGTTTTTGAGCTACATAATATTTCTACTTTTTCTCTTTTTTTTACGAGAAACATTGTAAAACATTGTTTGTAAATGCGTTGAAGCAAGAGTTTCTACTGTTAGACTAAATTTTTAGAATCCTCTTTTTATGCATTAGTGATGTTTTTAGAAACTGGAATTGGTGAAATTGACTAATAGTTATTTGGTTTTAAAATTCCAGTTCAGAATATTTTATGTAGCATTCTTGTACTTTTAAACAAATTAATAATAAACTTTGGGTAGCAAGTAGATAAATTGGTGTCATAAAGTTCTGTTTTCTGTGTTTGACCATATTTCTTTTTATAAATTTCGAAATAAGCAGTTTTAGTTCATTTAAATCAAACTATTGAATTTCAAAGTTTTAATCATTGTAAAATTTAGCTTGCAGTTTTGAAATTAATTTCAACATAAACACAATTTTTCTCAGAAATTTTTCCTGTGGAACTTGATGGATACATTTTCTTTATTTTTTTGGCAAATAGTACAAATATACTGTGCCAACTTTATTCCCTAAGCGTTATATGCTTTGCAAAACAAAAGCATAATCTGTATTCTTATTTATCTTCTTAATTGTTCATTTAGCGTAAAAGAAGCAGTGCGTCTGAATGAAGCCTGCAAAAGACATAAACGTAACTGTGATCTTAATAGTAATCAAATGCCTATGGCTCCTACATTTCCTGCTGCTAATGGTGGACTTCTCCTCCAAAATCAGGTAATTAAGATAAATCAATTCCATCTGATTACACTGAGCTATTATTATGCTGTACCAATGTTTACTGTAAACATTGTTAAAATATCATCTGTTTCTTATTTATACTTTTTCTTTTCTTACTTTTGTTTTTATATTTATATTATTTAAAATATCAAAGATTGAACTAATGTGTGTGTTGCTATTTTATATTTGTACTCGATTTCATATTTTAAAAGTATTTAAAAAGTGTTAGGTTGATTTATTTCAAAGGTATTTCATGTTTTAAATTTTTTTTCCAGAGGATTAGTATGCCTCAGCATCAAGCTTCAGCACGAACTAATGGAGCTTCTGTAGTGAACAATAGCATTTATGGTTCTTCACAGTCTCGTGCCACTGATCCCTTCCAGCATGTGGCTCCATCCCTCTGTGTGTCTTCTATACTGTGCCCACCATATCAGAGTAAGAATATATTGTACTAAATAGTAGTACATTTTGAAATAATAAATTTCAAAAGTGAGACGGAAAGGAAGTCATGATTTTTACTTTCTTGTATACTAAAAGAAAATATTGTAATCGTCAAAAAAATCGAACTTGAGATTTTGATCTATCTCCACATTTTAGAATTCCCCGAGCCTAAAAAACAGGAAAACAAAAGTTTTGGAATTATGTATGTCTGTCTGTGAACACTATATCTCGAAAACTATTAAAGTTAGAGGGATAAAATTTGGTATGTGATCTGTACACATCATTGTAGGTTTCTGTCAAATTTTGGACCAAGTCTGTCTACAGGAACTCTGTCCATGTTCACGTGAGCACTGTAACTCAAAAACTTAAAATAGCTAGATGGCTAAAATTTGGTACACAGTTTTATCATCAGGAATGTAGGTCCTTATCAAATTTTGGACCAAATTCGTCAAAGGGTTGACCGTTTGTCAGTCTGTATAATCGCATACTTGTAAACATTAGAACTCCTTAACACAAGGACTTATATAAATGAAATTTGGTATGTTGCGTTTTAACCTTAATTGTAGATTTGTTTCCAATTTTTGTTTGAATCTTTTTAAAAAAAACACATTCAAATTGCTTATTCCGTTTTCTTACTTAAGCTCACTATTTCCATCTTGGCAGGCATGACCTTCATGCTTGCTGAAGAAAACAGGTGGATAAACATTGCATTCCGGGTTACAGTAGATTCGAGTTTTTTATCGACATAGGGAACGGTAGGTTGCCAAGCATTGATACAAGATGTTTAGATGTTAAATAAATAAATTATGAATAGAGTGTGTATGTATTTAGCTCTGATAAAAAAAAAATCAATAATGTTTAAGCAATCTTATGAAATGAACACGTAGACTAATAGCAAAAAGATGCAGTGCTAATCCTTTTTAGCCCAGTCACACTTTAAAGCTGATTTTACTTTTTTAATTATATCATTTTCTTCTTTCACATAATTATAAAATTGGGTGCAAATCGTTTTAAAATTGTATTGACACAGAGTTTAGGAAGAAAAAGGAACAAATAATAATACGGGACTGAGTAGTGAAATACGGTGACAGTCTCATATATGTGGGACTTATGGCAATCCTAGGGAGAGGGAAAATGACACCTTTTTATGAAGTATTCGAGAAAGTTTAGGGAAGACCACTCCCGCTGGTTTTTTTCATGTTGCCAGCTTTATTCAGGAAAAGTCTGCTAGGTTCAGGTGCTAGGTGCCCTTAACCCTCCTTACTCTGAAATTCTATTCTTTATGTTTGGTTTTACTATGGAATTTTCGGTTTTTATGTATGCAGCAATGCAGTCAAACTTATTTTCCTAGCCATACATAAAATGCCGCGTGGAGCTATTTGCAATTTTGTCTGACACGTACAAAAAAGAAAACTGTAGCAACAGTCTGCAGTTAAATCGAAAATGGTAGTGTTTTCTGTAAATTGTAAACATGTTCACATTAATATTTTTTATCTGCAAATTCCAAATAAAATTGTTTAGATTTAGAAAATACATTTATTCAGCTCTGAAACAACCAAACATAACTTTTATTACTGATAAGCTGATTAAAGATCAGGAACCAAGCCATTTGAGCTAACATGATACTTAATGTATTAATAAATTGTATTTCTTATTAATTTTATTATCAGTTCTTGTTAGATTTTTAAGCTTTGTTTTCCAAATGTAAGAAGTCACAATTTATTCTATTGCTCCGTAGTTGCAAGACCATTAGAAACTATGAACTGTTGAAATTAGATTTAAAAAAAAAACCTTTTTTTTTGTAAAATATACCTGGATTTTTAAGTGAAAAATAAATTTAAAGTGTCATGCATTATGAAAAGTTATGAAATTGTGAATAGAAATATTTGAATCTGACCCTGTTTAATTTGTTTTTAAAGGTTTGAATTCTCCTGCCAAGCATGTTGTACCAATTGTAGCTGCTCAGGCAGCTCAGCCACCTGCTCTTCAGATTCCACAGTCACTCCTGACGCAGGTAGGTTTGTTCTTTAAATATTTTGAACGACTGATTTCATAGTAAGTTATGTTCTGTTAATGAGGAGTTCATTAAAATTTCTTTCTTTCTTGAAAGGTTGGAGCTCAGCAATATGTGCCCGTGTCTGTAGTTGAGCAAAATGGTCGCCAGATGCTGTTTGCTGTAAGTACCCTTTTTTTATATTTTATAAAAAGTTATGAGTTGGAAAATATGACCATGTTAATGAATTGTGATCTTTCTAAGCAGAAATTTTAATAAAATTTAATTTATACCAGAAAAAAAAATAATGAACAATTGATATTGAAATAATTGAATCGTATACTTTCAGTAAATGATACAATAAAAACCAATGAGTAACCAAATATTTTGTTATATATATAAACAATTATAGTCTCATGGTAAAACATTATTGAAATAATCATTTTGTGTATTATGTAGAACGCTGTAGGCTTATTTGGGTCAAAATGAATTGAGCATTTTTGTTTGGTTTCTACTTAAAAGGTGGGGTTTTATTTTAATGTTCAAATAATAACAAATATTTTGACTTGTTTTTATTTATAGAATGCTTTGCAACCTGAGTGGCCTGGTAACAGACAGATGTTTGTGCCATCCTGGCAACCTAGACCATTCCAACAACCTGTCATTCCAGAAGCTGAAACTTGGGGACGCCCACTTGTTCTTGAAAGAGCAGCTTTACTTCCAGAACAGCCTTCCTTGATTCCTGTGGTATGAATCTTTATATTGTGTATTCTTTGCCTGTTTATTCAGCAATAATTTTAAAAAAATTATTTGCTTATTATGGCTCTGCGTTATTAAACACTATTAATCAATTAGCATGTTATGAAACTATTCATGATGCTCGGAATTGTCCATTAAATAGTTATGCCCAACTTAATTTAAAGCATGGATTTCAGTAAATTTATTTTAAATTGTTAAAAACACCAATTTTAAGTTAACTGTGAAGTAAAATTAAATTCTATTTTTTTTTAATTATTGAAAAATTGGTAGCAAATCTTTTTAAAAAACCTTTTTATGTAAATGTATTTTAAAGTATAGTAAAAATAGAAAAATAAATTTTGCTTTTTAGAATCCCTTGCATTATCTCGAAAATAAATCGAAGGAAAAAGCAAATTTCAAAATGACAATATTTTGACTTCAAAATCTGGTCAATTAGTGGTATATACCAGTTGAAAATTGTTAGGGAGTACATATTGACTTGCTAGAAAAAGCAAGAAAGAAACAATGGAATATGTTTGGAAGTTAAATGGAAATGTCCTATAAATAGGACACGTGGGCTTAATTGATTAAGAAACCTGTGATATTTCCTTTCTTTAAAGTGCTTTTTTGAAATTTAAGCTAATATATATAATTTTTATAAAATATATACTTTTTGTATTGAATGTATTGTTTAATTTCCTTTCTATGCTCTGAAATGTTCTTTTTAGTTGCCATAATTATATAATTTAAATATTTCTTTAGGAGGTTCATGACACAGCAGCTGTGTACAGCCATCTGAGGGAAAACAATCAGTTGAACTCCCTGCTTCCACCACAAGGTTCTGGTTCCACTTCGAATTTGGCTCAGCCATGGACAATTATGCCTGCACCAGCTCCATTTGCAACTGCTACATCTAATCAGCAGCATCGGCACATTCAGCAAGCTAGCTCTTCCCACCGTGTCCTGAGTAAAAATTCTTCCATTACCCACAATATTCCTTCGAAGAGACCAGCGAAAGCTATGTAAGTGTCAATTTCCTCAGACCTTGAATATAGTAAAATGTTTTGGTATCGTGCAACTTTAAAGCTTGCCGCGTAGAATTTTAAAAATGCCTTTTCCTAAGAGATGGTGCTGATGTTTGCTAGGTTGTTACTTCATCATTTTCATCAAATTTACAACCTTTTTGCCAAAAAGTAAATAAGTGATACTTTCTCGCACTTCAGAATAACTGAAGGGTTCCCTAACCCCATAAAAAAACTGCAATGACCCCTTACATTGCAAAAGAGGTTCCTGCTTTGCCTTTGGCTATAAAGAAGGAGGGTCGGACAAAAGTGTTAACTTCCCATTCTGTCAGAAAATTGTTTGAAAGATATTTCTTTTAGCTGGTTTTAGAAACTTAGTGAAAATAAATGCATATACTTTGATGATTGCATTTTTTCCCGAACTAAGCTTGTGACGGAGTAAATTCCAAGTGAATAATGGATGTTTCAATAACAGTAATTATGCTTCTAAAATAATGGCAAACTGAATTCAAATTAAAATCAATAATATTAGTTAGCTTTCCTAGTTCAGAATTTTGCATTAGGTGAAATAGCTCATTTAAAAGTAATCACAAGCATTCTATAAAAAAACCCCACTTTTCTGCAATCAAATTCCTAAAACTCTTAATAATTGGTACACACTTATATAAACTTTAAATGTCAGATTTTCTTACGGAAGGGTAGGAGGAATACTTACGTAACAAAGATAATATAATTATATTCCACACATCTCTGAAGTTGTGGCAGATATTTATCATTAAAATAAAAAAATGAACAACCATTCTGACGATATAGTTCTCTAGTTCTCGCTATTGAAAAAAATGTGACTTTCTAAGAAAAACTGTAAAACGCTCCATACCCTATAGGTGAGTGGGTTGGCGTGGGTAATAAATAAAATAAACAAAACTGAACCAGTTCCAATCTGCTGCTCACACATGTAATGCAATATTTAATTTTTGAAAAATATAGCATCACAATTTTTTCCTGTAATATTTCGCAAAAGCAATCCAAAGGTAATATCTCCAAATGAACATTTTGATGTTACATCCTAGCTGCATAGTTTCATCCGGTTTTGTATATTAATTCTTTCTATTACTTATGGTGTTAATCATTGTGTTGAAAGTAAAAATAAAAGTTGGCTGAAATATGTTCCCCTTATTTTAGAAAAATTATTTGGATAATAGAGTATATTTTCTCACTGATTTTTTGAGATAGATTCATCTGTATTTGTAAAATTGGAGTGACCATTTTTCATGTGAATTAGAATTTGGGTTAAAAGAATTTTTTAAAGTTATTCTTTCAAAAATTAAACCAATTTAAGTTTTTATTGAATTTTGTTTATATGAATCAATTATTAAGAATTTACTTCTTAGTAAATATTTTTGAATGATAAATATTTGTAAGGCGAACAATCAAAAATCGGGACCTAATACAGGACTTATAGTCACTTTAGACATGTGTTGTATTCTCGGAATTCGTGTTTTCTGTAACTATGAAAACTTATTTATCAGTTGAAATTAATTATGTTGGGTAAAAACTTATGCCCAAATTCAGAAATAGCATTTTTCTTTCTTTTTTCTCCCTTTTTTTTTTGTATCTGCATGGCTAGTAGAGTTTGATAAGTAGATGAGAATAATACAAGAATTTAATTATTAAAATGCATTGATTTGATAATGAATTTTCGATGCATTTACAATCATGGCAAATTTAATAATGAAATCTGTCTGAATAATTTGAATAGTGCATTTAAAAATGCGTAATATATTCCAAAACATAAATGCTCATTGCACAGTATTCATTGTTTAATGACATGTTTAGTTTTTGTCTGTCCTTGCTTAAACGTTCAACAAATAGTTTTATGACATAAACACACGCCTTCTGTGTTGCGAGCCTTCGGAGATATACTGCCCTCAAAGAAAGACTCCCAGCAAATGGGAAGATAGACTGGGTGTACGACGAGGGGTGGCTATACTTGTTGGAGTGGTATATTTTTTGAACTTCAACCCAGGATAATCTAAATAATGCTTAGAAGAGATGGAGTATCATGTATATAAGACATATGGTTAAAAAATTAATAACTAATATTTACTAAAAACAGTTTTTAAAAATACACTTTTATTAATTCATTTAAAAGTAAAACTTTTAAAATTATTTTCTATTTTTTAGTGTATACAATTCCTAATTGTAAATATTATGAAATCTTGAAATCAAATTTTCTGAAATTTCTTAACGCGTGGCACCATGCATATGGTATTAAAATGTAATTAAATTAATCGATTAACTGATATTTAAGTTTTGAAAATATTAAAATAGTGTATTGTCATCGATAGCACATAAGTATATAAAATTTCGGAACTCTTAACACAGGGATGGGGAACTTGAGACCGTATGCGACTTTCTTGAGTTTCTTATGTGGCCTTACCAGTTACTTACAAATTGCAGTGAAATATATAATTGTCTGTATAAGGTTCCGCTCGAGTAGCCTTTTGCCTAACTGCCTAAATTTGATGACAATTCTCCACCCCTGCTCTAGTACACCAGAAAGTGAGTGAAAAATAAATTACAAAATTTCATTGTTGCAAGCAGAAAACAAGTCTTTGATAAATAGAATTGTATAAATAATTATATTTCATTTTAAAAAACAACAGATAAAGTAAACAATAGAAATATCTTGATAATAAAAATCAGAATGAGGACAAAAACATGAATTTCAATGATTTTTTCGGATAGATTAATCTATATTTATAACATTAGAGTGGTCATATTTCATATGTTACAAAAATTGGGATGTAAGAATTTTCATGATCTAATTTTTTAGAAATAAAATTTAGTAATTATTTCAATCTTTGTTACTTCCTCTAAAAAAGGACCGTTAAGGGCTCGGCTTCGGGGACAGATGGTTCCAGATTCGAAACCCAATTCCATCGAGAACCTCTGTGTATGATCCAGTGCAATCTGCCTTTGAGAGTCAAAAATCCTATCATTCATGTGGTGTGAAAGTTTGGAGAGGGAGGTATTGGCCCAGGTGCCATCCTCATCATGCGGCTGCAGTTCAGAAGCATCCTGAAATAGCCCTCGCATTGTTTCAAAAGGAATATAACTAAATTAAACTAATTAAATAGTTGATACATTTAAAGATTCAATCTGAATTGCTGGATAAATGATGTGTTCCAAAGTTGTATTATGGACTATCTTGTATTCATCTCCTAACGGAATCAGATGACCAGAGCGATTGTATGAACTGGCATTCCTATTTCAGATGTACCATTCATACTAGCTTCGGTCTTTTAACCTACGTCTGGATTCAGAGATTTAAAATTTTGTTAATTTATTTAGTCTCGATGACAATGCACTGTTTTAATATTTTCAAAAATTAATAATCAGATAATCAACTAAATCAAATTTTTATTCCACATGAGTGGCTCATTGGTAGAAATTCCAGAAAAAATTGATGAAAAATTGAAAATTGATATATAATTATGAATATAAATTAAAAATTAAAAGGTAGAAAATTTTTCTAAAATTTGCTTTTTAATGCTCCAATAAAAGTGTGTCTTTTAAACTGTTTTTATTAATTTTTTTTTTCCAATCATATTACCTTACATACGCAACATTCTTCCATCGCTCCTCCCGTCCCGGGTTGATTTTCGGAAAATGTGTCACTCCTGTAAATATCTTACTATGAAAAAAATCCTTCTACAATGAGGAAAAACTGTTTGATCATGCTAATTTTTGATGACTGGGAGTCTATCGCAATTGTTATTACCCTAAGTAATGAATTTATAAGTAATTTTTATTGAATTCGAAGTAATATTTGTTGAATAAAAGTAATGAAATGGTTAACACCCTAAGAAAATTGTGATGCAACATTTTTCCAAAATTAATTATTGCATTATGTGAGTGTACAACAGATTGAAGCTGGCTCTGTTCTGATTTGGAATCCACATTGTATATAACAGTAAAAACCAAAATTAACTTACTTTCTGATTGCATAACTGCGAACAGTTTTTTTTTCTGTGCCATGTACAAGATATTAATTACAAATCGAAATGTAGCAAATTATCTAACAAATATTATCGCAATAGCAAAATAATTGCATTGTTGAGGAGCTGTGAAGACCGACGTTGAATCAGGCCCTTTTTACAAAGATGCAACCAGAAACAATTGAAGTAGCCTCAAGCAACGAAGGTCCAAAATGGGGGTGAAACACCATTTTTCACTCCCATTTAGGACCTTTGTTGACTGGACTATATGAACAGAACCTCGTTCCTTTTAGTAGTTAAATTAAATGATATTTCCCGAGATGAAAATTTATAGTATAACCACACTCAGATGTGGAAGAAGAACCGGGATTTGGCTACATGTCAAGGAGATTCAGATAGCTTACGAGATTGTAAATTTCTCTTTATCTCTACAAGTCAGCATCCACACCACTGCCTGCTTTTATGATGATTTAATATCAAATAGGAGTTATACAAGAATTAGTTTGTTTTTCCACTTCTGGAGATCTTTTCATTGAATTATGAAGTATTGGAAAATTAGTGCTAATATTTTCTTTCAGCATTTTTTGTTGTTTATTTTGTGTATGCTTTTTTTCTCTGAATGTTGGGAGACATTATGAATACCGATCATGTTGATAAGTTATGGGATCTTCCAAGTATGGGGCAGTCCTTACCTATATATATATAAAAGAACAATTTTTTTTTAGTATTATGTATGCATTGTTCGTTTTTTTTTTTTTTTTTTTTTACGCACGTCCAGACCTCTGACTTCTGAGACCAAATTTAGCAGAGTGATGGATTAACACAAGAGGGGCCGCAGTACTTTTTTTTTTTTATATAATTCAAATTACATTTTTATTTATTTAATTTTAAGTGGTAAATTCAGAGGGGGTTCCATTTTCGCGAATTTCATTTTTTCTTCATTATTTCATATACACTTGACTTCTGGTGTTATAATTTATAAATTCTTGCATTTTCTCTCTCTTTTTTTTGTCTTTGATGTTTTATTTTATTTATATTTCTTTATACATTGTTCTTTTTGAGCCGTATTGAAGGAAGTTGGTTGGAATAAACAGTTGCTTTTTTTGCTTTTGCAAACGATTTGATTCGTGTGATTATGCTTCTGTGTTTATTTTAGTATAAACATCAGTAAAAAATCGTTTTCTTACATTTTTTCTCTCTATATTGTCTTTTTCTGTTTTATTTTGCAAAGTATATTTTTATTGAGTTTATATTTTTAATCTGAAACGCCTGGAAAATTCGGTACAGTAAAACTGTTCATTGTAAAGATGTATTAGTCATTTTATGGTTTATTGTTTAAAAGTTTTAAATAAATCTTTTTTCAAACATTTTGCTTTTTTATTCAAACCATATTGGCTTGAATGAAAACTTAGTATGGAGAATGAATACTTAGTATGGCCAATGTTCAGATGATTGTTTTCTATGGTTGATGGGCTACCTCCGAAAAAATTCAGGGGAATTTTTTATAAAACCTGGAAATGTCAGGGAAACTCAAACAGCAAAAATGATGGCCACCCTGTTTAGAATGCTGTGTGCAAATTTCACGTTGCTATGGTACATCGCTTAGGAGGAGATCTTGTGACAGACAGACTGAAAGATACATGCATTTTCTGCTTTATATTATAGATAAGTCCTATTAAACACAACAAATCAGCTTCAACAAATTCTGTGTGTTTTAATATCCATATATTGACTTTAAACCCTATACGGAAAACTAACTGGGAAAGCTAAATTTGCTCCAACCTGCTGGTACTCCCATCAGTGAAATCTTAATTTTCCATTGAATTTTTTAGGAATTAGTAGTTTAGAGCTAGAGTTGATGCCTCAGTAGAATGAAGGGAGGAACTTTGTGACTATTTCATATTGCATATTAAATGTTTCTTTATGCCAGTATTATATAATAAAGCTTGTTAATTTAACCACAATAATTATTTATAATTACTAGTTGTATCTTGATGCTGGTACTATTTCTGTCAAATTTTGAGAAATAGTATTAAAAATTGGAAGTATATACAGGGTGATAAAAAGGTTGCACATTCCAAGCTTTTAAAATAGTAAGAAAATTCTAAAATACATATTAATGGCAAATTGTTTCAAAAACTTTCACCCCCATACGTTGCAGGCAGTATATCTCTTTAAATTTCAATTGTAGTTTATGCTATTAGCTTTAGAAACTTCTTATTTGGTGCATAATAGAGATAAGTTTTTCCCAAACAGATCAAATTTTTAAGATTGAACATTACTTATTAACACAGTATGGAAGAGTTATTGAAGCATTTTAAGAGACATTCCTAAATATTTGCGAATTATTTTGTTGTTTAAGAACTAAAAGCCCCTCATCAAAACTAAAGTGTTTATACTACTGTCAGTGACTCAGATTTTTTTACTCAAATCAAGTAATAAAATTATATTATTTCTAGGGGGATACTTAAAAGCATATTTTTATGCATTTGGTTTGCATTCTAATAATGGGATGAATACAAGGGAGCAAATATTTATGTGGACTGAAAGTAAGATAGATATATGAGCAATATTAATAGAATGCACACATATCCAGTACTAGAAAATGTAAGTAATTGGAAAGCTCATGATCATGAAAATAAAATTAGGAAATCAAGTAACTGATAATGGTTACTGTGTCTTTCCTCTTTAAGCTTAGATTTTTTTTAAAAAAAAGTTTAAATGTATTAAAGTACGTTTGGCAAAACTTGGAGCAAGTTTAAAATAGCATTATTTAGGAGATGCTGTGAAAAAGTCCATATATGTCAGTTCATATGTATCTTGACTTTTAATTTCATTACTTCGTGAGCTATTATTTGTTGTATTACTTCTTTAAATGGAATTATCTAAACAGCCCTTAATCATGTTTGGAAGATTGATAAGGCTATTTTAGTAATGAAATAAGAAAATATTATGTATCTCATTTCTTTGTAAGAATATGCTACAGACCCCAAAAGTTGAAAATTGTAGCATGTTTAATCATTGAATGAAATATTGTTTTCTACAGTACTTAGATGTTTTTCAGTAGAAATGAATTTAGTTTATAGTGCAGAAAATCACATTTGCTTTGCATTCTTTTTTTCAGCAGGGAAAGAGAGCCAGATTTTCATTATTCTCCTGCTAGGAAACGACTGAAAGAAAGTAACAATGTAAAATTTCAAGTTCCGATGAGTACGATAAGTGGAATGTACACAAATAATCCTGTATCGCAAGCAAGGCCCCTACCAAATCAAACCGTACATTGGACCTCCCATAATTCTAAGCCTACTCTAAAATCTAGGTAAATTTTTCCCCCATTCTTCCTTTATTCTAAGCAGTTATTTCTTGTAAATTTTACTGAAAGTTAGTTTCTTAGTTCGTTGTGCAAAGTCATTCATTTTCTGTGTGGAATGTAAATAGCTGAAATGAATTAACATAATTATCCTCATTTTTATTTTTGCTATCTATTTGATGATCTTGGGAAATTGATTCTCATTTGTAAATTTTTATATTTCAAGACTTTCAATAGGAAATTATTTTTAAATTTGCCCTAAGTATTAAAAAAAAAATATTTATAAAATCTCTGCTTTTGATAGATAGATGACTGTGTTAACAGAAATGAGAAATAATTCAACATGTCTATCGGCTTTTAGTTAGATTTTTGTCTGAACTGTTTAAATAATACTCCCATGTCTTGTTTGAGAAGTATCATTGATATTTTAATTTTAGAATTCATTATAATTGGTTCTTTTTAAAGTGAGACGATGCTAAAAATTAGCTGTAGTACTTTTGATCAGTAGTGTAACAGTTTTCTAGTTTTAATATTTTCTATGTTTGAATAGTGATATATACATTACTATAACTTCATTTACATGTTTTTAAACATAAAAACATATGAATGAAAGCCTTACTCTTAAGTTATTTTGTAGTGCTTTCACTTTTTAGGTACTTAATTTTCTCAGAATTTCTCATTACTGTTACCTAATAACTGCAAATTCATGTTTATACATTATTTGCATCTTTCACCTTGCAGTACACATTTTTTTTTTTTATTTCTGTAATGAAATTAACTCGTATTTATTCAAATGCAGATTGATCTTGAAAAGAATGAGTGTATTAATAATTTATATTTGGCTTCAGCTCCTCCAGAATATCTAATGTTTGTGTGAGAGATGGACCTGAACAAACAATTATTATCTGCGATACACCCAGCCCAGCAGTCAGTGTGATAACAATCAGCTCTGATTCCGAGGATGAAGTGGATCCTGTAGTAATGTAAGTTGAATTGTTCCTTTTTCTAGGCTCTTTTCTTTCTGTCAGTTTAGTGTGTCACAATAATCAAATCAAAATTATTTTTAGTGCTCCGGAGAAGAAGAATAAAATAGCAACAAGTCAACATATGACTAACATAGCTGTTGCAACGACATGTGACAGTGTTATTCCTCTCACACCTGACAATCATGGTTAGTACAGTACAAAAGATTTTCCTACTTTTTGTGTGACTATATTGTCTATTATTTTTATTTTAACTAAAACTGTTATAAACTAATCATATCTTATTTTGCAGGTTATTGTAACAGATATTATCCGGATCAGAGAAATACCCAATTCAATTCTAATTTTAAAGTTCAGCAAAAAGTTAGTTGTGTAACTGTATTTGATTCAGATTCAGATGACCAAAATAGTCCTGTAAAGAATCATATGTCTGTAACAGCTAAAGTTATTAAGCCAGAACCGCAAAAGGAAAATTCGAGGTATTATTTCTTTAAATGTTTCATGATTTTAGTTGCGTAATACCGGGTGTCCCAAAAATAACTGATGGATTTTGAAAATCAATTAAAGAAAAACGAAACGCGATAGAAATGTATCGTTTGCGGCCTTACGCTTGGGAAACCAGGGAATTTTATCCCACCAATTTGCATATTTAGTTACCATTTCTGGCAACAGGTGGCGCTGCATAATATTTAAAATAAAAGCCAGTATGAAAATGTTGCAAAAAATTAAACAACGATGTTTTCAAAATAACCACCATTTGCAGCAACAACGTGGCGCAGTCCGAGAGAAAGCTGTCCAGACACCCATGCAAACATTTCACTTGGAATTGTCTCACATGCTGTACTGATGTGTTGTTTGAGTTCCGCAATTGTTTGTGGAGTTTGGCGGTAAACCAGGTCTTTCAGGCACCCCCAAAGAAAATAGTCACATGGCGTCAAGTCTGGTGAATAAGGAGGCCATGCCACTTCCTGTATGCTTGTCGTAATCCAAGGCAATAACACGATCATTGAACTGTTCGCTCAGGAAATCAAATACTGCAGGCGTTCAATTTGGATGAGCGCCATCTTGCATGAACCAGGAGGCGTTCCAATGGTCATCCAAAGGATAATGAATCGACACAAATTCATCCAGAATCCCAAGATATTTTGCAGCATTTATCGTTTACTCTCGAAAAAATGGGACAATTATTCCTTTGGAGGAAATCGTGGCCCAGACTATTACTTTTGGGGAATACAGAGATGAAGGTCCAGTAACATGTGCATTTTCGGTTCCCCAAATGCGCCAGTTCTGCTTGTTGACAAAGCCATAGAGGTTAAAATATGCCTCGTCCGAGAACTATATGTTTCCAACATTGATATCACCATCATCCACAAGCTGCAGCATAGCGTTCGCGAAATCATAGTGTGCATCAATGGCATTCACACCCAGAGGTTGGCGCATCTGGATCTTGTAGGGGAACATGTGAAGGTTGTGGCACATGATATGGTGCGTGATCATTCTTCAGAGTCCAGCACAAGATGCAACACAGCGAACGGATGTTCGGGGCTGCTGTAGGATGACCTGTTGTACGGCATCAGCATTCGACTCTGTAATGGTACTGCGTGGCCGGCCGACATTTCCAATGTGGTCATCATTGACGTTCCCCGTTCGTTCGAATTTTTCGAACAGAGACTTTATCACATTGTCTGACGGGCTTCTTCTCACTTCAAATTTCCTTTGGAAACTGCGCCTCGTTTGAACACAACTGTGTTTCAGGTGGTGATACTCCAGAACAAGAAATATCCGCTGTTCCAAGGATAAAACCATTTCCAATAGTTATACTTTTTCACAAGCACTCACAAACAGATTGTGTGGCAAAATACCGATTGAGGATGTCACGGATTCAATTTCTCTGCAGTTCTCAAATACCTGCAGCGCCACCTGTTGCCAGAAATGGTAATTAAATATGCAAATTGGTGGGATAAAATTCCCTGGTTTCCCAATCGCAAGGCCGCAAACGATACAATTCAATCGCGTTTCATTTTTCTTTTATTGATTTTCAAAATCCATCAGTCGTTTTTCTGACACCCGGTATATGTCATGTAAACCAATATATGATATGCATATTTTTATGATCACTTAGAACTCTCTAACCAATTAGAAATTTTTTGCTGTTTCTTTAATTTTTCCTAGTTAAGTTGTAAATAAAGCTTGAAACGCATTTCTTTAATTACATATTTTTAGTTTTTATACATTATTAGTAGCATTTGTTTCTAATGGAAGATTTTTTACTTGTGTGATTAAAGATTCGTGATTTTTGCAAATAGCAACAAGCCAAGTTTATTTTCTTTTTGCATTATGAAAATTGAATTGGAAATAAAAGTTTAATTTTATTTAACTTAAATTCATAGCAAATAAAATTATTTCAATTGTACTGAATGTGATTTAAAGGCTTACAAATAATTATATATTTATCCTTTTGTTATGTTTCTTATTGAAATATTTTAGGTATTCAGGCATTTTTATTCCTATAAAAACCTACTTTCCCTCTTTAATTATTGTTAGGCAGAGTGTATTAATTTTGCTTATGATATTAGAATGACTGTATAGAGTATAAAATTGTTATTGAATTTTTCAGCATAGTAAGGAGACTAGTTTCTGTATTGTTTATCCCAGTTTTCGTTTAAAAATTTGTTGAATAGTAGAATAAAATTGTCTGAAGTTAAATGTAAAGATTTTGTTGTTCTTTCATTAATATATATTGCTGATCAAAAATGTATCATGATTTATGTTGCATATCCATATTTTTCTTTAATTTAGAGCAACTGTTTGTCAAAAGAAAAAGATAGCTAATTCATATCATCAGCACTGTCAAATGAATAATTCCATTGTTCACACAAAACAAGAAATCATTACAGAGGATGATTTAAATGTTTCTCGTGCTCATTCAATTATGGCTGCTGCTTTATCCGATGCAACATCAGGATCTGCAACTCTTCCAACTTTTTTGTCTGGCCAATACTCCGGAAATTTTTCCAAGCATAATGACCTCTGTCTAATGACTCATTTTTGTGGACGTGATCAAGTAAGCTTATGCTTTTATATATATTGTTTATTAATTATTTACTGGACCTTAGATAAATGTTAGTGAATGATTAAAAAATCTCCATTCTTTTACATCAGTAAGCCTGAATCTATTATGTGCGTATACATTTTGGAAATACATAAAAACTTTTTTAAAAAATCTCTTAAAGTTTTGGAGTTGCTTAACTATAAGTGCTATTTTGTTTGATTTAATTCTTTGTTAGTTGCATTTCAAAGTATCTGGTGCAATTTTATTATTATTATTATATTTTAAAGTTTACTACGATGCATTTGAAATTCAAAATGTGGAGAACCTTTCCTCTACTGTTGATTTTACTCTATATTAACACTGGTGTCTGAAATTTCAGAATAACAAGCAGTTTATCCTCTCTGTTGCATTCTGCTTGTAGTAAGATAAAAATAAACGGGTATGTGTATATTACACATAAGGGATAAAGTAATAATTAACATTAAGTATAAAAACAAGACTGGGTGTTGTAATTAAGATATTGAAATGTGTATTTTAGTTTTCTTATATAATCTGTATCTAGATTCTTTTTATCCAAAATTTTAGAAGAATCTTTTTGAATTTAAAATCCTTAACTTTTCAAAAAACAAAGTGCGGTCTTAGTTTTTATGTTTAGGGAACAGGAAACAGCATTTAGCTTTAAGATTGTGTATATGTTTAATAGGTTAAAAATTCAGATATGTCAAGCCCAAAATTTTTATTAAAAATAATTTTTGTGTTCATACCAAATTACTACAACTAAAGTACAAAAATTGTGTCAAACTGGTAATCATTATCTTGTTATTATGGTCATAAATGGAATTACACATCTACAGTGAAGTAAGTGAAATCTTCAATAACCCTAATTTGCTAATTTCTGTTACAAAACTTAACACTTCTCTATGTAACTGTATTTTGTTTTCACCACTCTGAATCGGTATTTCCTCAATTTTTGTCTCTTTGCATAAATTCTAGAAATGTATGTATAATAATTATTGTAGTTACATAACTTCTAGAAATGAAGTATAATATTCAATTTTTAGTAATAACACTATATAAGTGAATGTAGTATCAAGAATTTTGTTGCAATTAATCAGCAATAACATAGATTTGCATACATAAATAGCACGAAAAAGAACTATAAAAATATTTTGCAAACTTTGAAGTGTTTAATAGTTATCTCTGTACATATTTTAATAGACATGGTAGAAAATTATGCTAAATGGCCCATATTATATACCATTACTGTAAATTTCTTTTCTAATAATGATTTTTCTTTTCTAGAAGTCAAGTATTATCGTAGAAAATGTTGATCAAATATCTACGAGTGATGATTTAGTGAGACAGTCCCAACTGCCCACTACACTACATGGCTCTCCCACGTCTCATATCAGTCAACCACTCTATTTGACGGCTAGTCAAGCTGATGTGTACAGGTAATTATCTTTTGATAGCTTGAATATGTTTATAATATAACACTGCTGTTGCAGAGAATGTAGATACAATCTCTGAAAAATAAAATGAATTTTTGCTGCCCTTTATATATCCTTTTTTTTTTTGGTGTACTTTAGATTTCATGTAAATTTTAGTGGATGCTTGTACCTGAGGAGACAAATTGACATTTAAAAAAATATATATTAAAGACTTTTTATAGTTTACTTGTAATTTTTGTCTACATTTTCATGCCCTTAATTTCATAATTTCTACAAATTTTCATTTTGCTGTAACTTCTCTTATCTGTGAAAGTGCCGAAAACTTTAAAATACTGAGTAAACTTTCTAAGAAAATAAATAAAAATGAAACAACATCTGAATCTATCATATCAAATTTGTTTTCATTTACATGATATACAATATTTTAAGTTACGGTTCTTAAGTCTGAAACTTTTTAATACATTTTGAAAACTCTTCTGTACTCCTGTGTTTAATTGTTAAATTTCAAATTTTCTTTTCTTTCTGTGTTTCTAATCTGTTTTTCTTTTTTCATCTATAGGGATTTTTGTAGATCTACAGTGTCTTCAAATCTCTCTCAACCAACCTATATATCAACTCAGTCTGATAAGTATATCCTGACAGCTGCTGAGCATTCTGCATCTAACTCCTTTGCTGCAGCCCAGTTACCAGTACCACCTCCTGCGCACCATCACACTAGCCGTACTACCATCACTTCCTCAATACCGTATTCGGGTACCAGTAGTCATCCCTTACCAGCACATATGCAACCAGCTACAGTTGGAGCTTCATCAACCCTGGTTCCTACATCTGCCCTTCCATTGGTGTCCTTTCCTACGACCTTGCCTCAAGCTCCTGGATCAGCTTTGTGTGCATATACTATGAGTGGTGGAAGCCCAACCAAATCCCAGTTCCATATATATTGCTGAATGGCATTTTGGACCAATAGAAGCTTCACATTTAGAATCATTACAACAATCAATGTAGAAGCTTTTGGTGGGAGAAATGCATAAAATTCAGCTTAGGAGATTGAACTGTTACTTTTTGTATAGTTATATTTGTAAACTTGCTTTGAATATTTGTCAGTGGTATATTTTAGAATTATGAGACTTTGAAAGGGTGACGGTTGTAATCGATGGCTGTCATTCGACGCAATAGCAGATTGGAATGTTTATATCTGCTTATATCTTGACAACAGTTTTTTCTTTGTACATTAAACTGTTTTGACGCAGCTTTAGATTGGTTGCAAAGGTAAAAGCTAGTCTTAACTCTCAGGAAGGCCTTGTAATGTTATTTGATTTTTTTTAATGAGATACTTGGCCTTTGGAAAAACAAATTCTCAACTATGCATGTACTCAAGAAGGCAATGCTGAAAAAAACTTTCATTAGTGATGTCTTTGCCTATCTTGATGAGTTCTTTTTTATCATTCTGTTGTGAGATGCAAATCTAAATTTGTTATTTTTATGTATCTAAAAGAAATTCTGAGAAATGCCTGCAACAGTTGTTACTTTTTAGTGAAGTCAGTGTTATTAAGAAATGTGCATATTGTCAATTTGTAAAAAAGGAAAAAACAAAAGGCTGTACAAACTTGAAAGAAATTTCATTAAGAATATATTTAGCACTGTAAACAAATGTTCTATTACTCCTGAATTGTGCAAAATCTTTTGGAAGAACATTTTATTTGCATAATTCTGGATGAATTGCCTATCATTATTAGGTTGTCAATTTTTAAATTTTAGTAGTATACCACAACAATATTTTAAAAAGGCAAAATCTACCTAGCCTATTTTTCCAAATACATTAGAACAGTTTTTAAGAATTTTAAACAGCTGTATTTATTTGGGGAGGGGAGAGAAAGAGGTAGACAATTTTATGCTCGTATTTTACTTATTTTATATCAATACAATCCTTATGCAATCTAATTTTTCTTTTTGAAAAATACGAAACCATTATAGGATAGAAATGCATATTCAGATGGGGAATGGTTCAACTTCCATTATGGGTCTGGGTGGATTCAAATGATTCTTGATATATCTGATTTCTTTACAGCTGTTTAGACTTCTAAAAAGTGTCCTATTTAATATAACAGAAATGGTGACTTCTTAAAATTTGGATATATTTTATATTCATTTTTAAATTAAATGAATTTTCAATTTTATAATGCTGAAACTGAACTATTTTCAATCACACTTAATAATGGTATTTTTAACAAACACTTTGCTCTCTATGGTATATTTTGTGGTAGCTTTAGATGAAGTTTGATGATTATTAAGCTTTGTTTCTATTTATTCTTTGGTAGTTATCAGTGAATAGTTATTAACTTCTCAATTTAATTTTCTTAAAGGAAAAATTTAATATTAATTTTTATTTTAATGTTTAGTATAAAATAGTTAAAAATACCACACAAGCACTGTCTAACATTCTAAACTTCATCAGGTTTATTATACAGGGTTCGTACTCCTCCTGAAATTCCTGAAAAACTCCTGAATTTTGCTTTTTTATTCTAAGGGCCCTGAAAACTCCTGAAAATTGTGTTTTTTATCCTAATATTTCTTTTTGTCTCCTGAAAAATTACACTCGAAGAGCAAAATATAAAATTATGATAAAACATAAAAATATGATGTTTCCGTTTTTCCTTATTGATAGAAAGCTGATGGAATCCGGAATTCTTATTTCTGACCTTACTTAGCTCCGAAAGAGTCTACCGCGCGTGTTCCAAGTCACCGCAATCGGGAAAGATGGGAGAATTGATATTTAGTATACTTTTTTGCCAATTTTATAAAAATTTCCACACTACCCCCTTCTCCCCTAAATTGATTTTTTCACGTTATCTCCTGAATTTTCTGTACTGTACTCCTGAAAAAATCCTTAGAAACTCCTGAATTTTACTATCATATATACAGTATGAACCCTGATTGCTTATTCTTTTGACTCTGAATGAGTTTTAACCCTCTGAGAGCCCAATTATTTTGAACTTTTATCTATCAGGCTAGAAAACTTAGCTTTTAAAGTAAATTAATCAATCTTTTTTGTATTTAATTATATCTCTAAAATCTTAAGAATACTTTATCCATGATTTTTTAAGAAAATATAAATACAAGCTATTTGCTTTTGAACTGAACATGAAAAACGGAAACAGATCTTTGCGCCGCTCGGAGGGTTAATCACTTTTCATTTATTGTTTATTTATCCTAGATGTACTGAGAGAACAGTTTAATTACATTTTCTTATGCCATGAAAGCAAACTGTTTGTTTTAAGCAACATTAAATATCACAGTTTTGAAGTTAAAAAAAGATGAAAATTACACTGCAGTTTTACATTAGTGTAAACAAATAAATCACTTTTTTTTTCAAATGTAATATCTATGCAAAATACTTTTTGATATGCTGTATATGGTAGTGTCAAATTGTTTAACAGAATTTTTAATAAGCAAAATTTAATTTGCCAATTTTGCAACTTTTAGGGCAATAATTTGCTGTTTGTTAATGATGAAACTAAACTATGCAATTCTTAGCCATATTTGAAACGAACTTGAAATATTCTTGAAATGTTTCAGCAATGAATGCCTTAATATTACATGATTTAATTTATTATAAAATTGTGGATTAATGTTTGCAAGTCTTGTGATAGAGTTCTTGAGAAATTTCTTTTTTTCCCCTTAAAATCTTATTCAATTCAATTAAATGTACTTAATTTTAGATATTGCTTCATAAAATTTTTACTAAGAATTACTTTTCTTGTTAGATGTTTTATTAATATAGAAGTCAATAATTCATATTATCAGAACAAATAAATTCAGATTTACAAGGAGTAAGCAATACAAAAATATTAAAAAATGAAACTTACATTTAAATGCATATAAATTATAAAACCAATGTTGATTCTTTTAATGTAAATTTCTACTCTTAGACTTGCAGACATTAGAATTTCTAATTAATTACTGATCAAACAAGACTGAAATATCCTGAATTTCCATATTTCCTCCAAATTTCTTATGTGAATTCTATAGATTTGTAGATATACAAATACTTGTTTTTTTATTTAATTTTTCCTAAAGATGGACCTCTTGTGTTGTGCATTTGCTTAACAATTATTCATCTACTGTAAGATTGTCCCAATGATTTGTGTTTTTATGTTTAATTTATATATTCTTCCCATACTTGCCTAGCTAGAAGTAATATTTAAAAAAAGTGTACAGCTAGGTAATTATTATTGTGTGATTTTTTTTTTTTTGTTACAGCCTTCTCTTTTTTAAATATTGTTTATGTATTGCATTTTCATGTTATATTTAATATAGGTTAATTTAGTCTGTAAATTTATAATTACAGTGGCTTTCAGTTCATTTAATCCCATGCTAGTCTTGCAGTTTGTCACATTACCTCTTATTAGCTTTGTGTTTCTTGTACTTTTTGTAAAAAATTAACTTTATTTATTATGGTCTAGTTATTCCTAAATATTTAAACACTAACATAGGTCCTCAACCATTTATCTTATATTTTTGTTTATCAAATTATTTAAAGTGATTATTATTATTATTTTTTTAAATCTGAGAACTTCTTAATTTCGTGCTTTAAAAATGTTACTGCTGGCTATATTTTACATAAAGTGCTGATTTCAATTCAGACACATGTTTAAATTTAAAATATTGCAAAGAAAAGTTTTTCTTTTGAATTATTTAAATGCTAACGCCATTCTATATCGGATTTTTAGGTCAATGTTATTTTACGTATTTGAAAGTAGTTCGAACTAGGTTGGTCAGGCGTAAAAATTTCAAAATTTGATTGTTTGGTGATTTCCCAACTTTTCCAGAAATGAATTTCAATACAAACTATGGCTCTCAGAGTAGCTCTCGGGCTGCCTAAATGGACTCCAAATATTGTGCTAATGAAAATCGTGGGTCAGGAAGTGCTGTCAGAAAAAATTAAGAGGTTAGCAGTGCAGTTCTTTATCAGGCAACTTGCCAACGGCACTCAATCTCCCATTTATGATCAAAATTGCAAAGCAAGCATCAATTTAATTAAAAAAGATGAAGTATTGATTGCGGATCTGGACACTTCTATAGACCATATTATTGCCTTTCCTGATACTTTATTCTCTCAAAATAATTTTTGGGAAATTCATCTTTCAGATTTTAGTTTCCAAAATAAAGCTCATCCTGTTTTCCTGATCAAGGACCTCTTTGAAGAAGCTGTATCCAAAGAATTTTATGATTATCATACCATTGCTACGGATGCATCCAAATCGCATTCTTTCACTTCCATCGCGGGTATCTCTAACCTGCAATCTTTTGTTTATAGAATCTACCCCATCAATTCCATCTTTACGGCAGAAGCCTTGGCAATTTGTCAAGCCCTTGATGAACTTTCTGTCACAGATAAAACTTACTATTGCTGACAGACAGCTATTCAGTTCTTCAAGCTTTAAAATGCCTTACAATCAAATCTCCAAAAGTCATTCACAGATTAGCTGGCAAAATTCTTGTTAGGAAAAATTTTAATAAAAAAAATATGTTTGGTGTGGACCCCAGGCGATTCACTGATCCATTGGAATGAAAAGGCGGATTTACTCGCAAAAGCGGTCACACAGTCCCACCCATTAATAGAGTGAATTACTTCTAAATATATAATTTCTCATTTTCAGATAATTTCTCTTCAAAAAACGAACCATTCTTATCAGAACAGTAAATATCAAGAATCTATCGGCAATATTCCCACCATATTATCTCTTACTCCTTGGCTCAAAAATAGAAGAGAGGATATCATTATCGCACGAATTTTAACCCGAATGACTATTACTCCTGCTCTGTTGCCTAGGTTTGGTCTGCACAATAACCCTCGTTGTCAAATTTGCAATCTTGAAAATAACATTGAACACATTATTTTGTTCTGTTCCAAATACTCAGATCATAGATCAAATCTCTGTTCAAAACTTAATTTTGATTTTCAATTGTGTCATTCATTAAAAGCCCTTTTTTCAAAAAGCTGTTTCTAATCAGCGACATCTTACGATTCTTCTTCAATCTCTGAAATCTTTTGGCATTTATTGAGTGCATCCCTTTGACATTAGGGGATAATGACCTTTGTTGCTAAAAGTCCCATCTCATCACATTTCAATCAATCAAGTGAATTTCATAATAATCTAGAAGAAAGTAAGCAATTCCAAAGTTTTTTGTTAAGTATGAGATAGCCAAAGTTTGAATAAATGTATTTATATAACATTAATGATTCAATAATGTGGTAAAAAAAAATCAATCTAAAATTATGATCAGGCATATCTTGAAAATTTTATACTAGTACATAAATTATTTTAAGCATACTCCATGCCTCTTTAACTTTGTACATCAGTCCAAGATGGTGCACGATTTAAATCATAAAATCGTTTGTACATTATCATTCAATAACTGATCTAAGCAAATTAAAATAATTTTAAAGATGGATTTTGTTTATTGAATTTTTTTAAAATTATTAGTTTATTATTGCAATCAATTTTGGTTGGAGACCTATGATTTTTTTTGTGTGTTTAGCAGACCTTTTTATCTGATTGGGACGTGTTTTTTTTTCAGTGGAAAGATTATTTTACATATATACATACTTTGTATGTAATACTAATTATACCTCTTATTCCATAGTACAAACACTTTTTGTAAAGTTTCCAATAAAAAGATAATGTAAACTTATTTTTTGCAGTACTTAAGATTTGTTATGCAAATTTATTTTTTATGTCAATCAATCCTTGACATAATTACACAATTAATGACTATAACCACCATTTGGTAGTTTAAATATTTAGATATTTTTGAAAAGTTTGCTTATTTTTGAAAACCAAATCCTCTTCATTTATATTAATTAGAAAGATGCCAACATCTAGAACTATTTTTGCAAAGAAAATTTTTGTAGGTAATTTTTTTAAAGTATAGTGCTGCAATTAATATTACATGTCATTCTATTGTATGTAAAGATTTTTTTTTAAATGTGTTTAACTTATTTGCAATTTTTGTGTGCCAAAAATTCTGACTGGGAAAAGTGTGCAAAAATTCCTACATTTTATCTTGTCTGGAGAAAATGTCTATTTTTGTTTACCAGATTGAAAGTATGAGCATCAGTAATGCTTGTGTAAAAGTAACTTGTGCTCATATATTTTGTAAATTATGTTAAACACTGTATTCAAATCAGAACGGAAAAAACTGTTTTTATTTCTTTCTGTTAATGTGTATAATCGTGGAAAAGACATTTTCTTTTTTACTGTAAAACTTTTTTTAAATGTATACAAATAAATAAGGAAAAGGATAAAATGAAATTGTTGCTTTGCATGTGATCATACCAGTTTGAATTTGCATACTCTTGTAAACATTACTCAGTGGTGATGGAATGTGAAATCATAGGGTGTGATGTATTCTCTCGCCTTTTTTCTCTGACACATGAGTTGCAATTGTAAGCTCCAAATGTTTTGCACTTTTTATAGATTATAGTGATATGCCAGTGATAGGAAAACATATTAAAATGTATACCTAATCCTATATTGTTTCTGATTAGTGTAAATTTTGTAAAGCAACAATGAAAAAAAAAAAAATAGAAAATTTTGTTAAATAAATTTTTTTAAAAATATTTGTTGTTTTTATTGGTAGACACAGGTAGTAAGACCACTTTGCTTATTCTACACAAAGTCTCACATTTCCTGAAGTTAAATAAGTTTCTTATTTTTCCTTGAAAAATGTATTAGCTCCGAGAATGTATTAATTGAATTCAGTCAAGATTACCAAGTCTTGGCCTCATGGGTTCAAATCGCTATTCTACTCAACATATGCCATATATAAAGACTTGGGGCTTAGAGGATGTGATAGTTTGGAACACAGTGGCGGCACGTATTATTGTTTTGGCCCCCTGAAATTCTTTTAAAGTTTTTTTTTTTATTTTTGCTTGCTACTTTCCCACTCTGAGAGTTCGATGATCAATGAAAATAGGGGAAACGTTAAAAAACCTGCAAATCTGGTAGCCTTGCACAGTTGAGTGATGAATTGGGAGAAAAAAGGAACCCTTATAGGTTTCAGAGCAGCATCTGCCCAGCTCTGGTTGGCATGGGGCAACTGAAAGATAAAGATGCTCTTTTTTTTTTCCCTCGCTCCCACCAAAAGTTTCTTTACCTCCTCGTTATGATTTTCTTTGATTTCTCTTGTGGGTTGCTTATGGGTTTCTGTTTCACTTCATGTTGCCTCATCAGAAACATGCCAAGTTTATTGAATATTCATTTTCTTTCATTAGAAGCCACTTCAAAAAAGGGAATGCAGATAATTTTCTAAAATATTCAGATGAAAATTTTTATAGCGAGGGATCAATCTCGTCGTTAAAGGCAAGAAAAAATTAATGTTGTAGACAGGGTTCCCATGGTCCTTGAAAACTCCTTGAATTTTATTTGCCTTACTCAGGGTCCTGGAAAAGTACTTGATTTTTCATTTGGTCCTCGAAAAATAAGCAAAATATCCATTCTATATTTATTGGGACAGAAGAGAAAACCAGTTTGTGCCTTAAGTTTTGTCTTGAGACTTCCATTGCCAGAAAAAAGGGCGTTAGTTTGGGGATGCTGTCAATAAATCTTTTCTCTCTTCGTATATTGAAATACAGTTTAATATGACAATACAGTAAAAGCTACTGAGGGTATTTCTCCGTCAAGTAAATAGTCCTGCAATTATCCTAATATATTCTTAAAAGTAATTGTTATATTTGAGCAGAATTTTTTTAAAAATACCAATAACCGATTTTCTCAGCAATGAAATCTGTTTTCAAAAATATGTTATTTAATTTCATAGATCCAAGGAAGTCTGTGTTTAATGTGAACACAATAACTCAAACTTAAATAGCTAGGTGGATAAAATATGGTACACAGTTTATCATCAGAATTTTAGATCCGTTTCAATTTTCTTATTTCAAAAATAAAAATGCAGGTAATTAATTTGATTTAAATTTATCATTTGCATTTTTATGTCAAAAATATGTAATTTTATGGTCCTTGAATTTTCTTAAGGTCCTGAAAAGTCCTTGAATTTTTTTTTCCTCGATAAAAGTGGGAACTCTGGCAGATCTTCATATTTTCACAGAGTCAAAATTTGAATATTTAAATGCAGGTCTCATTATGCCAGATTAGAACATTATTCAAACGTCTTAAAGTAGGAAAACCTAGTACCAGGGATGTAGAGGAGCCAGAACGACGTTTTGGCACTGCTTTATTTACGAAAAATAAACAAGAAAAAAGTAAAAACTTAAAACAGGGTGATTTTTGTCACCCAGGTAGAGTGTTCTGGCACTGCTTATTTTGTGACTACACCACTGGCCAGTATCGATGGAAATTTTTGCAGCACTGTTTCTTTCTGAGCTCACAGGCCACCACTGCTGGAACATCAGCATAGACGTATTTGATGATGTTTCAAATGACATGGGCTGTCCTCAGTTTCATCCATGTGGCTTCTGAACAAATCAATCAAATAGAGAATGGAATTAAAAAAAAGTCTAGATTAGAACATATATAGTAATGATAAAAAAAAAATTCTAGAAGAACAGTGCTAAGTATACCATACCATAAAACAAAATTAACCAAGAACCCATTTAAATGTTTAAAGAACCGATTTACAAATCGCAGAAGAAATTCTGCATGAATTTTAATTATTCTGTGAAAATTTGAAAAACAAGAATTTTTGTCCTCTGGAAAAAAAAAAAATTACTTGCAAATTGTTACTTGGAAGATCATTATTTTATCAAGGCTGGGTTTCATTACATGAGGCTATTCCAATATATTTTTCTAGGTACAGTTGAATTGCTTCACTGAATTCATGCCTTTTTATAGAAATACACTGTTCAATTGATTTCGTTATTTACATGAATTTAAGTTAGTTTAATATGATCACATTTAAACATATTGCGATCTAAAATAATACGTCAGCTTATCAAGAAACATAAAATTTCAGAAATGGTGCACTTATAAATAAGAATAACAGGGTTCGTACGCGTCCTTACTTTTACATTTAGTCCTTAAAAGTCCTTACAAATCCTTATTTTTAAGCCCCATTTTTAATAAGTCCTTACTTTTTACTCTGCCATTATTAAAAAATTTAAAATTTCACCGATTATCGTTTTTCTAATTCCTCCTTCTCGGCGGCTCTAATCTCGGTCGACGTGGCTCTCGCGGGGTGGGGGGACGACACGGCTCGCGTTCTAGGAAACCATATCCATCGCATACACTTTGGGAAATAAGCGAGGAATTATAGATGGCCTTTATTGGTCCGTGGCTCCATAGGAATGATTGTCAAAAGTGCTGTTACCATTTTTAGAACAGTATCAAAGTGATAAGCCTTTACTTCCATTTTTTGCCAGTGATGTATTAATTCTTGTTAATGATTGCATTCAACATTTCAAAATTTTGAAACCAGAGAATGAAAGAATTGAGAAACCTGAGACTTTATGCAAATTCAACTTCAGTGACCCAAACTTGTATAATGATAAAAGTTAAATGTATTTAGGATTTGCTGCAGAGCAACTAATAAAAGAAAAGATAAAAAATAAGGAATTAGCAGACATGGATGTTTTCACACTCAGACAGGATAGTTGGAAAAACATCATAACAATGATAAAACATTTCATGCAGAAATGCCCTGTGAATTACGCACTAGTAAGACCTGCGATTTGCATTGATCCATGAATATTGGCTGGATATCCTGAAAAATCACAGGAAAAAATGAAAAAGGTATTGATTTTATTGTCGCAAAATAAACGTATTTTGGGAAAAGATTGCGACGAAATTTTGTTACTCTATGCAGATTTTCTGTTAAATATTGTAAAGCCAAATTCATTTGAATTTACTTCTTTCAATCCAAAGAGTGATTCCCTTGATAATTTTTTACAAACTTATTTTAGCAATAATCATTATGAAAAAGTTTGGAAGATTATTAAAATGGTATTAATACTGTCACATGGACAATGAGGTTTTTCGGTGAACAAGGCCCTGGAAATAGAAAATTGAAATGATGCTTCATATATTTTCCAGCGTGTAAATCATGAATTTATTAAGCTGTCTGGGGTTATTTATGACTTAAAAATTACTAAAGAAATGAGGACGGCTACCACCTCAGCTAGAGCAAAATACATGCAGTATTTAGAAAGTGAAAGATCCAAAGAAAAGACTGAAACAAAACAACTGAAACGAAAAGCTCTAGAGGAGGAAATAGATTTTTTAAAGCAAAAGAAAATGTTCCTCCAAACAGACATGGACCAAACAAATGAGAAAGCAAATGATTTAGCCAATGAGGCTGAAAAGTCAAAGGACATAAATTTATTTATTCAATCGCATGAACTAAGAAAAACAATTTCTGAAAAAGAAATTAAAATAAATACCTTGGATGTAAAATTGAATGAAAAAGTTTGGAATTAAAAGATATTTAATTTGATTACCAGTTTCATGGGGTTTCTTTTCATCAATTTATTAACTCCTAATTTTAGGAGTTTTGTTGTGTTAAATTTGTAATGTATCTTCTATGTTTTATATTATAATTTGTCATCCAATAGGTTGAATTTGCAATAATGAGTCATTTTATTTAAAAATGCGTGCGACAATTCGTTAAGTTTATTCAATTTAGAGGTCCTTATTTTTTGGTTTTTTTAGTCCTTAAAAGTCCTTGATTTTCTTTTAAGGAAATGTGTACGAACCCTGAATAAAAAGGTGAATTATTTTTGGTGTAAGAAACAATTGGCAGATTTTCCCTAAAAATAAATATCACGTTTAGGGCTGATGTTCAATACTTATCTGTGACAGAAGCTTCAGTTATAGACAAGTCTGTGCTAGTTTTCTATCATCACAGCAGCCTTATGGGCAGTTTTACATCATTACATAACGTATAAAAAATTCATTTTAATACAAAATTTCCTTTCATCCGATTTCATCAACAAAACAAATATAACTGATCCATTATAATTTCTGGAAAATATTAATGAAACCTTAACTTTAGTGAAAAATAAGGAATGCAACTACAATGATTTTTTATATTGATTAAAAGCAATACAATTGTGGTCCTAGGCCAAACTTATACGTTTTCTTTTTTCAAATTATTCCAAAGCTCTTATTAAAATTATATACAGTTATTGAAGGTCATTTTAATATTGCTAGGAACGCAACTAATTTGTTTTTGCATATGCTAATTATAATGTTAGAATTTTTAATATTACAATCAGATGAAAAAATGCATCTTTAATTATTTAGTTTCGATCACAACATGCCCTTTTTATAAGTAATTTTTTTAATGAATTCTGTCTAAGAATTCATTAAAAAATTCATTTAATCTTCCGGAAATTAAATAAACAGTTGATAGTTAAAAAGATTTAAAAAAATGAGAAACTTTATTTCCCTTTTTTTTTACTTTGGCATATCAATTAAATTTAAAGCCCTTATATATGTTTTAAAGTAACATTTTGCATGATAACATTTTAGGTACAGAAGGTTTTAGGAAAAAAATTGAATCAACAATAAAGATTGCAATGAAAGAGTACTCTAAATTTTTTTATATAAAGGAAAAGATATTACATCATTGTACTAGATTTGTAAGAAAGTTCTATTCATAAATGTGCATTTCAAACAATTGACACTAGAATCTATAAAAGATACATAATTACGTTTCACAACATTAAGGAAACCAAGTTTAATAAAGTAATTCACTAGTGAAATAATTTAAGATGAAAAGAAATGAAAATCAAATTATTTCTCTTTTCTACTGAACTTTGATTATAGTGAGTTTGCAGCCATGGCTTATTTTTTAATAATAGAAAAAGGATGCAGTTGACATTGGGAAAAATATTTTTTTCTTTTTTTAAATAAAAAAAAGTTAAAGAGAACCTCAAATTTTTATCACATTTTTGACAACTATGTATGATCTTCTGAAAAGGTCAAGAACAACCCATAACAAATAGCTTACATCATCCAATGACCCAAGAACAAACACTGATGATTCATAGTAGGAGAGATGCACAAGTTCACATTGTTTAATCAATAATTTCAACATCAGCAGTTTATGGGGTAGACTACTGTGTATGGATAGGATAGCATTTTAGGGTTTTTTGGCGCAAGAGCCATGTTTGGCTATGCTGCACCAGACTGTATATGATCGGAAAGGTTGAGCAATTGTACATGGAGCAAATAAGGCGAGAGGAAAATATCAAGACAAGACGCAAAGCCTCAAAAAGAAAACCTATATCATAAAAATTGAATAGCCTTTTAAAGTAATAATAATCTAGAATTTGCTAGCCCAGTAAATGCTGACTTAGGTAGCCAAAAGATGGACAAACTAAAAAGAAAATTAATATCTGTGCAGCTAACTCTCATTACTGGCAAAGATGCTGCTTTCATCAGGGCATTACCAGACTTGATCTTATCCTTTATTGCCCTCTAAAAAGAAAGCACTTCCTTAATCTTGTATTTTTTACAATCATTGCAGAAAACCTCTGATTTTCAGATCTTGGATGACGTGCAGAACTGCCAACCCCATATTTGAAAAAAAGGGAGACATTTTCAATTAATTATACATACACGGTCACAAATGCGCAACAGGGCCAACATTTACCTTATTTAACCCATGTACAAATAAGGTGGAGGGGCCTAATGAGACAATGCTTTATTTTGGCTATATTTTTCTCAAAATTTTATTTTTTTTACAAAATAAATGAAAAAGTACAGATTTTTAAAAATTGCTTAGCTTGGTTTTAAAATAATCTAAGTTTTTAAAAGACACTTTTTTTAGTCCTCACTTTTCCATACAAATTTTATATCTAGACAGTATTACCAATACAAATTATTGACTTATGTATATACAGTGTGTCCGTAAAGTCATGGTGCAGTTATGAACGCTTGTTGTGGTGAACGGAAACGAAAGGTTGAAACTTGCGCTACATTGGACAGTATCCCAAAGAGTGTCTGTAGTGCAACGGTGTGTGCATGCAGGTGATGACATAACACCACGCACCGTGTGGAGCTGACTGTGATGTCAAACATCTACATTGACATGTTGCAATTGTATGCAGTTCCACAATTTCCAGAAGGTGTCATCTTTCAACAGGATGGTGCTCCTCCACACTATGGCAACATGGTTCATGAGTTTCTGGATACAACATTCGCCCAGCGGTGGATAGGCAGGGGTGCTGTCATGGCATGGCCACCACGATCCCCCGACACAACACCATTAGACTTTTACTTGTGGGGTTATGTGAAGCAACATGTGTACAGTGAACGTATCAACAACATTAATAATTTAAAACAGAGAATCACGGACGTTATTCACTCTGTTACACCAGACGTCCTTACCCGTGTGTAGGAAGAACTGGACTATCATTTAGATGTGTGTAGAGCAACACATGGAGCCCACATCGAGCTGTGCTGAACAGGTATGCAAACCTGGAGAGTTTTCCTTTTATTTGGTGAAGATGTCACCTGTCTATCTTGTTTCGATGCTTTCCTGTGACCGGTCAAAAGTGCACCATATCTTTACAGACACACTGTATATATATTGTACTTCAGATATTTAATTTATGGATTTACATTTCTTCAAATATATTTCTTAGTTATAGTTTTTTTTTTCATATTTACATTTGACATATTCACAGTTGAGTTCTACTTACAAATAAGTCCTATTTACAAATTACATGATAATGTACTTTTACTCCTTTAAAGAAGAAATTGTTGCAGATTTTGCCGGAAGCAATTGAAATATCACATATGCAAAAGGTACAAAATGCGTACAATTTATCTTTTTTCGAAGTAATAATAAACGAATATTCCTCAAAATAGGCCTTGATAAATACAGACTGGTATTTCTTTTTCGATGACATCAGTTTTGGACTGGTGGAAAAAGAGATGCACGCACACAAAAAAATGTAAAAATATTTTGGCGATAACCCTAATACGACACAACAAGATCAGCAGAAGAGATAAACAAATTCTCCATTTCCTCCCTAGTGTGCTAAACAGTCAAAGCAGCACATGTGCTGAAAACCCATGGCAATAGTCACTAGTCAAAAAGCCTGGACATGAATGATACCGGGGCAAAGAGCTAATGAAGAATCCATAGCGGAATGTCGTCACACATTCGAAATTTGAGAAGGTGATCGCGGCAAGCATTGAATTTTTCTTTTTCGCCACTTTTTTACTGCTATTTTTTTATTACTAATTATTTGTTCCGATTTCTCAAAAATACTAAAAAGTGGGAGGAAATCAGTGAGAATCGGGAGAAATTGTTAAAAAGGTGGAGACTCTCGCCAAAAGTGGGAGAGTTGGCAGGTCTCAATGTGGAATATAGGGGAAAAAAATCAGTAAAAGCCCTGCAAATTTCTAAAATATAGGTTTCATTAATGAAGTACTCATATACGCCAATTATAGAGAAAAAAAAAGGGTCAACATGTTTAGTATTCTAAACTGTTTTTCAAAAATCAGGCAAAAATTAAGCACACACTTTACAACAAAAATAATCTCGGAATTTTAACTGAAAATCCTTAAATGTTCTTGTTTGTGACACATGCAGAAGGAAAAAAAAAAACACTTATGATGCATAGAAATGAATTAAAACAAGGCATCTTTAAATAAAACTAATTATTTTTTACTACAACAGCAATAAGTATTCAAACATAATTCATCTATATATTCATATTTTAAAACAACTAAATTGCTGCTTTAAATTCTAATTATGTAATATAAATACTGAACAAGAATAATGCAGAAAATAAAATCACAGAAGACAAGTGAACTAAGTTCCCAACTTTTTGTACAAACTACATATATGTGGAATTTTATAAACTTGAACAATGAAATAAATATCACTACAAATAATGACTTCATATTTAACACAAAATTTTTAAAAGATAATGCCATACAATTGTATTTACAGTCATTTCTTATTGCTACCTACATCGGTATTTACACTCTGAACTACAACAGGTTGCAACGGTGGGGGTAGATTCAAGTTTTCTTCCATGAATCCAGCTTCAGGTAATAAAGGGTCAATCAGTCGACTGGCATCTGTCTCTGTCGAATCACAGCCTTCAAAAGGTCCAAATTCTGAAGATTCATCATCACCTTTCATTTCAGGAATCAAATCAGTAGGATACTGCAAGTCTTGAATATTAACAACAGGCTGACTAAAATTATGAACAGGTAAAGGATAAGAATTGTGGTGGGTAGTGGAAATTTCAGCTGATGAATTATTACTTTCAATGTGACTGCTTTGGGAAGGCAGCAAGACTTGAAGATTTTGCAATGGAGAAAAAGTACTTGCATTACTTTTGGCATTGGAAGTACACTCAGTGCTATGTGGAATACCACATAAATCAGACATGAAATCATCTTTAGTATTTGATTGTGATTGATCTGATTGAATATTAATTGAACCTTCTTCATTCAAGGATTCTGAATCACTGTTTTTGAATTCTATATCAACAAGAATGTCTTCAGAAGGGCCAAAAACAACACGACTTCGAAGTACTTCAGGAATGAGGCTCATGTCTGTATTCCTAGGAACAGTGTAGGGAGTAGGATTAATAGTCAGTGGAGAGACAGGTTTGCATTTCAATATGGTTTCCTAGATGGAAAGGAAATGCATTGAAATGATAATTACATATTCATATGCAATTTTAAATTTATACAAAAATAATATTAGCAAAAATCATAGATCAATAATAAAATAATAGGAACAATAAATCATATCAAAATTCTTCCATTAAAATGAATGTCTATACTGTTTAGTAACAGATTCCGAAACTAGCACTTTTGGATGATTTTCCACTGGAAAGGGGTGTCAGGCAATGAGTCACATGAGCTCATTTCAGGAGTTCTTTGTTAGATCACGCTAAGTAAAAGCTCCCCTTCCATTCTTCACTTTCCCCTATTTTGATGAAAATAACTCTGCCCAGCGCATGCGCAAAAGCGGAGAGGGTTTCAGATTCCATTGCTAAACAATAAATGGGTTTTTTTAAAAATAACTTGAGAAAATATTCTATCATTACAAATGAGCAAAGACTACGATTGATTTATAATTAATATGCTATATTGCTTCTACTTCAGGTCTTAAGCTTTTCCAATCATGAGTCCTTTTTGGGTTAAATAGTAAAAAATTTCAATCTTAATTCCATGCTCAAAAACAAAACCTTCATCAACAATTATACAAAATTGCAGCTAAAAATACTTAGCTCATAAATTTTAATGAAATCTTTTAAGACAACATGATTTTTACAACAGTTTTGGCTTATAAATAGGGAATAATTTGAAAAATAAAGGCCTAAAGAGCTTTTGTAGCTCCTATATTTTTCTACGTCACCTATCAGCGTTACAACCTACACTCTAAGAAGCCTTGTTTTAATTAATCCTTTCATGTTTTAAAGAAATTTTACTTTACCTTTGAAAATTAGGAAGCATTCAACAACAAAATAGCTCACTGAACCAAGTGAATAAAATAAAACCTTATCACTCAAACAGAAAAGAAGAGAGAAAATCTTGATAATTTTGTCATGTTTTACCAATGGAAATATTTTTAATACATCATTTATTAATAGAAATTATTCAAACTGATGATATAGTTTGTATCAAAAAGCCAAGACTAGCACGATATTACTAAAGAAAGGGGTGAAAGGCAATGAGTAAGATCAGAGCATTTTAGGAGTTCTTTGTTAGGTCCTGTTAAGTAAAATGTAAACATCTTCCACTCCATTTTTCACCCCTATTTTGGTGAAATGAACTCTGTCCGACATATGCACAGAGGGTTTCCGTATTGAGAATGATCAGTAATTGAATATAATATGCTTTAGAAAATAGTCCATCATGAAAAATTATACTTCACCAAAATATGTTTACCTGAAATTTTATCATGTCATCTCGCAAACTGAACATGTCATTTAAAACCTGTGTATTCTTTTCTTGCATTTCATTCAGTGTGATCAAATTTTGTGTCATAAGACGCAGCCCTTCACAAGCTGAAGCATTTTGATCTGAGTGAGTTAAGGGAACCTCTCCAGACAAATAGCGTTGAAATTCATCTTCATTCATATTCAGCGATTCTCCAGTGAGGTCTTCAATAAATGCAACAGCACAACACTATAAAAGAAATAAACCCATGAGAAGTTGCAGTTTCAAATAATTAAAACATGTAAATTCATACAAAATCAACTTATTTTAAAATTCATTCATTTTTTGATGAAATATTAAAGAACAAATGTCTATTGCTTATATATATTTTTATTGAAAGTCACTATTTAAAGAAAGTCAATATGAAAAAAACACAAAAAAGATCACGACAGTTGCATTATCTGTAGCACAGATATACACATTTCTTAATTCTTGTATAACTATAAGCTTTCATTAAACTTTACCACTTGCAATCCTGATGTGAATTATAGGCTTTCACTACAAAGCATTCTCTGAGATTCATTTTCAAATAAGCTACTAAAGTTCTGTTTCTTGTTTCTTTAATTGCAGAATTCCCTGGTTAAAATCATGATCAGAATAATGAACTTAATTTGTACTGCGTATGCAAGTTGCGATATAAACTATTTACAATAAATATTTATATATATGTAACATTTATGGACAATGACGAGAAAAAATTTCAGTTGTAAGAGGTCATTGTTCATCTTTGCGGTTAGGCAGAATTTTTCATTTTAAAGATGATTTTGAAGTTATACAGTTGAACCATGACCAGGAGAAGACATGACAAACTTTCTGTGTAGAGGCCAAAGACAAAACAGAAAGTTGACAACATGGTCTAAGTTTTTATACACTTGAAAAGGGAATTTTCTGTCATTTAGAAACTGAAACTAAAGAAAATTGCTGATTCTAAATTTCTTTGGAAGCTTGCAATGCTGTTCACATGGCTGTCAGATAGTTAAAGTTACAGTGATTACATTTTGAGAGGTGTGGGAAAAATCAAAAGCCCAGGTGACTCAGAAGTTCAAGTGTTTTTATTTTTGAATTTAAGTGGTGAGAAAAAGAATTTAAAAAGGTGGGAAATTCTAATTTATGACAAATATATATAGCTATGTTAATAAAATGCTCATTCCTCTGTGCATCAAAATCTTGGACCAAATCTCATGTTGTTTCCTATCGGTTTCTATTTTCTTAAAATATTTCCTGCTTGTTGCCAACTTCATCAGGAGTCAGACTCGTTCACTGAGTGGGGATCCATAGATTCCATTTAGGCAGGAAATATTTTTTACTTCATGATTTGCATCAAAGTAAGATTTAAGTCATTCAGAAGCCAATTTGGATAAGTCCAGAAAAAATTTCATGTTTTATAATACAATAATTTTTTTAATTTTTGGTTTACTAATTTGAGGTACCTTTCCGTTAGCCGGGCGCAAATGTCGCCAATTGTGAATCAAACGTGAGCCAAGTCGCCAAACGAAGCGATTTGGAGCAAATGTCGCCAATTGTGAACCAAACGCGAGGTTGTAAAAAATTTGGCGGAATTCTACATTATTTGGCGATTTTTCGCTTGCGTCCGGCTAACGGAAAAGTACCTAATTTGATTAGTGAAAGTACATAAAGACTTCTAATAAAGCAACAAGTGAATCTTTTAATAACTAAAAATAATGTTACTAATTCCATCAAAATTTACAAAAACCAGAAGACATAAAAAAAATAGACTTATCCGCTTTGGCTTCTGAGCAACTCAATTAATGATAATTCTTTATATTATGTATTTTTACAAACAGATTTCACAAGTGATATTAAAATATATGGTTATTGTTTTTTTTTCTGTTCTAACTTTTGTAAAATAATTAAAATATAAACCAGAATAAAAAAAATCTTTTCAGCTTGCATTATAGATTCATAAGGTCTTAATGTCTTATCATGTACCATTTAACATAAAGAAAATCAGACAGCAGTTATTGCAAATAATTATTTTTAATGTAAGATTGAAGTTATTATTCACCAGCCTCCATAATTATTAAAAAGACAAAACAAATTAATGGTATTTTATTTTTATTAAATAAAGGATAAAAAATCCACATTATGCTTAAATCTAATAACAATAAAAATAAAAAATTTTAAAAAACTCACCAAATTAGTAAAATAATATGCTCCTTCACCACTTCGAAGCCTTGTTGGAATACTAAAGCTTGTTATATACTTTATATTAGACTGCAAGAGAGGTGGATTTGCCTTTAAAACAATATAAACTAGAGCTGGCAAAAACTCATCAGCACTAGCAGTAACTCCTTGACATAACTTAATGATATTAAAAATACTTTCACTACAGCTTACAATGCATTTGATTTTTTGCTGGGGTGCTACCTTTGAGTCCAACTGAATAATATCTGTAAGTAATATTAAGAACTTAATTTCACAAAAGGAAAAAACAATGATGCAATTTTTTATCAATTTAAAAAGACTATTGTGTTTAAAAAGGTTTAAAATTTGATGCAAAATAGAAAAGGAATTTACCTGCAATAGCTTTGTCAATAAGATCACGAACTTCAGGACTACTTTCTGTAATATTCAAACCCAAATGCTCAGAAGTTATGAAATGCAGAGTTCTGATACGTTTTTGCAAGGCAAGATCTTTTTCTTCATATTCAGAGGAAATTTGATGAGATACATTCTTTTGTAAATGACCCATTAATACTTCTTCAATTTTATCCATCAACTGGTCAATTTGCTCTGAACTCATATCTAATGAGAAAACAAATGAATTTAAGAATTTTCTTTAATTTTTAATCATTAAAATTTAAAAGGATTAAAATGAAATTGAAATTCATCACTAAGAGATTTTAAAAATACAGAGGGCTAATTTGTTCTAAATAGATGCACTTTCATAACTTTAAAATAGTTCAATTCAGATATAAAGAAAAAATCTAAAATAAAAAATATATACATAAAAATTGAATAGAAGTTTTAGAAAGGGCAAAATATTTTGTGAAAAATATCTGCTCTTTTGAAGGGGTAGGTAGAGGAAGAATGTTCCAACTGTTAAAAAATTAATTAAAATTTTAAGCAAAACTTGGAGATTAAGAATACTGATTCAATATTTTTCTATTAATCTGGATATTTAATTTATTCTGTATTGCAATATGAACTAATAAATTATGTCTTAAGTGGATATTCTAGTCCTAATTTTAAAAAATAGTGCAGAGCAAAAAAAAAAAAAAAAATTAATAAATACAATGAAAGTTTTTATATTAAAAAAGTTAAATATTTTAATAAATGTTATCTTCCATTTACAGAATATAATAGACAACATAATTAATAAATGTGTTACTGATCATACATTTAAAACTGAATTAAAATTTAATAAATTTGTAAGTAATTGAAATTATCAAGGTCACAACTATTACATAATAGAATTATCCATTTATCTCTGAAACATACCTTGATATGCTGGATGTGTCTCACATCTATTGAACATAAAATTATAGAACTCTTGAACAACATCAGATTGCTCATCAATTGATTTATCATAATACTTGGTCATTATTTCAAGAGTCTTATGGATTTGCTTGGATACATCTTTGGCAACTGATTCTTTTAAATCTTTATTTTGTAACAGATCTTCACTAATTAGATAAAGATCCCTGGATGGAGACTGACTTGTGCTTTCTAGATGACAAATAATAATTAAAAGAAATTCTATTTATCAATTGTGTACACTGTAAATAACATATGCGGACAATATAAAGAATACAGTAGGCCAATGAGATTGCATTCTTGGAAAAATTAAGCACTCATAATATTCATAAATACAATGCACATGATTGAAATAGTATTAGTTTAAACTATTAATCTTAAGAACAAGTTAAATAAACTTTTGGTCACAAATAGTGACAGCAAATTAATGCCTGATGGCTGTTGTTTTTTTTTTTCTTTCTTTCTTTCTAAACTTATTTCAATCAAAATTTTTGTGCACTTGTTTTTGCCGAGTCAGTGTTTTTTTAGGATTTTTTTTATTCTTGCAGTCTTTCAGTTTTCAAGGAATTTTTCAGGTCACAAGGGGCTCATTTTTTTGGCAATAGCCAGGCCTCTCACAGAAAAAAAATCTCACTTCCGAATCCTTGCTTGCAAGTGGCCCTTGAAAGAAGTTGACAAACCAGATCCTTTTCTTAACATTTTTCCTTTTTCAATTAGAATTAAAGGGTGACTTCATTGTTTCTATTTTTAAATTTTTTGTTTCCATTTGTATTATCGATGAAGTGGCATATTGCACACTCTGGATGCAATGAAATATTTTAGCTTCTCTTTTTTTCATAGTTTTATTGTTTATAGATGTATTTTAGAAACAGAGAGTTTCTTTCTTTTCTACTTGTATGATATATACTAAAAGTTATCAACATCATTTAAAAATTTATGAGTACTAATAAATAAAAATTAATTCAATCTGGAATACTGAAACCATTAAGCAGTGGTTTTTAAAAATTATCCAATGCTTTAAAGCAGCGCTCTTTTCACTTATACCCAATCCCAAGTAGGACATATAAAAATTTCAGCATTTTGAAAATTTTTATAGAATCCTTTTTCAGATATTTCAACATTTGTAAGCAAAAATCGTCAATACTTATAAAAGGCAGTGTTTGTGTGTGCGCAATGTCCAGACGAATCTATCGCACTTACAGCCATGAAATTTGGCACACAGGTAGTCGTAATGGTGACTCAAAGCCGGAATTTTAAAATTTAATCTAGAAAATTTTTTATTTAGTGTTTTGTGTTGTTTTGGGTCATTTTTGGCACGTGTACGGCTGTAGTATCTTTTCTAATCATTGAAAAACAATCAATGCACCATCGGATAGAACAAACAATTTTCGTTCTAATGAAGTTTGTTTTGAGCTTCAAACGCAATTTACTGAATTTTGAGAATTTTTTTAAAAATAGTCAGTTTTGCCATCAAATTTTTATTTTTGTTTTTAAATTTGCTGCATCTGACATTCTAATAACACTATTATTTTCAATTTTTTTCAGCTTATAACTGGAATGGTTCTGTCGGATTTAAACAAGAACGATTAAAATAGCTTTCTCCTTTTTAATTAATTTTTTCCTGGTCAGTTGAAACATATTTCTCTCTACAGAGCATATTCCCACAGAAGTTTCTTCAGAGCCTTTCCGACTTGCATTGTTGCAATTTCATTGCCTGACAGTGCAGACCGTATAATACATCATAACCTTCAACTGAATGACTTTGATTATTATTTTTGGCAGTGTCTTAACGTGTTTATGCCTCGCGTATTTTACTTGTTGCATAATAATCATTTTCATATTGCAATTTTTTAAATATTGTTTTGGATTAACATACTCTGTATTGTTTTCCAAAAGTTGAAATGTCATTATCGCGAAGAGAAATAAGTGGGAAAATCAATAATGTGTATCTTTTGTTTTGTTTTCAGAACTTTTTCATGTCACTGTGGGCTAGGGTTTTTTTTTTGCATTTTGTTGAAGTCCTGATTCCACCAGCAACGCCGTGCATGTCATTATCGTGAAGAAAAATAAGCGGGAAAATTAATAATTCGTATCTTTTGTTTTGATTTTGTTTTCAAAACTTTTTTGTGTTATTATGAGTGATTTTTTTTTTTTTTTTTTCATTTTGTTAAAATTTTGATTCCACAGGCAACGCCGTGCACATACTGCTAAGGTAAGTGCTCCAGTAGTGGGCCACGTACCAGTAGTGGGCCACTTGAATTTTTAAGTTGAAAAACAAGAAATTCTAACATTCCAACGAAATAAGAGATATGCCTCTGGTAGGCTGAAACCCTTATCAACTAAATACCAAAGGCACAGCTTTCATTTCCTGTTTAGTTAGGAGCTAGAAAGTTTGTTGCTGAAGTTGGTCTCTGAGAGAAGCATTTTTAGCTTATTCTCAGTGATTTCCTTAAGAGGTAACTCTTTATTCAACTATTTTTTTTGCATACATTCTATTTGTTTTTAAAATGAATTGTTATTGATATTATTTGATTATATAATGAATGTATTATAAACTATCTTTAAATTAAATAATATTGATAATTTATGGATAGTGAAGGGTGGCCCACATTTGGATCAATGTTTTACTAAATGCTCCAGTAGTGGGCCTAGGAAGGCCAATACTGGAGCACATGCTTTCTCTCAAAATAGTCTGTTTTGTGATGTTTAATAAGAAGGTTATATCTTGTAAAGTCTTTTTATTTAATTAGATTTGCTTTATTTTTTATCAGAACCAGTAGTAGGCCACATGGCCCACTTCTGATACACTAATGGCCCACTACTGGTACACTAATGGAACATTCTGACCAATTATTTAAATAATAAATGTTTTATAGTACTGTTGAGGAAAAGACAGATATTCAAGAATTAGTTGGGCTCTGTAACGAGGCAGACAATAATAACTATCGCATTGCTGGACCATCGAAAAATATTCCATCACCATTTAAAAGGGCACTTTTCTGGCTGCAGAGGGAAAATGTAAAAGAAAAAAAATTTATTCAGCATAAAATATCAAGATTTAATGTCCATAATGCCCCAAACAGAACTTAAAATGAAAGATCGATAATTAGCATTTACCTTTTAAAAAAATTGGCTGTTAGGAGAAAAAAATGTAAATCTCATGTGACTAGAATCTATAAATAAAAGATTTCACCTATATCAAGCCATTTTTATTGCATTTTTTATAATGTATAATGTTAATGTATTGTTATTACTACTATATATAATGATTTTATTCTTTTTTCTTTGGCACAATTGACAAATCTGGGTGGCCCACTTTTGGTATGCCCACTACTGGTACATCAAAAGTTTGCTATGCCCACTTCTGGTGCATAAGAGTGATCTAAGTTTTTAATTTTTAAAAAATTATATTACAATTATTTTGATATTTCAGGTGATTATTATTTTAGATAGAAGTTTGAACAACCATAAAAAAATACAGATTAGCGAAACTTCTCAAAAGTTTAGATGATAATTGAAGAAATACTCTTAAGTGGCCCACTACTGGAGCATTTACCTTAGTAGCTCATAAAACAAACTTTACCGGAAAGATTTTATTTCACTTTGCTACATGACTAATTTAAATTAATTATTTTTTCAGTCATTATTGAATTTATTATGGTCATGACAATTCCCCCTTCCCCACAAAGAAATGGAATTACAATTTTTTTTTCACTCACTCAAAACAGAAAGGGGAAAAAAAAGTCATATAGTGAAGCTTTGGCATAAGGAAAGAAACTGATTAAAGCTTGTTAAACATACCAAATTTGGACTAATAACTTTTAATATACCATGCTTCAAATTGATCAGTTTTATGTTGAAATTGGAGAAATGTAAAAACATACCTTAAAACAACTCTTAAAGTATAAATAATATAAATCTGGCTATTTTTTATATTTTAAGAATTAATTTATAATGAAAAACTTAATATTCATTTATAATTATAGTTCATTATCTTCATTCATATAATTTTTATCTACTACAAAAAATAAAAGGCTAAATTTGATTTGATTATACATTTCCAACACATATTAGGTTTGAAATAAATTATTATTTGATTTACAAATCAGGTATTAGTACGATATAAACAATTAGTTCATATTAAAAAAAAGATATTGAAAACATCAAAGTGAGATGTTTATACGTCAGATTATACACTTTTTAAAGTACAATAATAAAGGAATTCTCTTAAAATAAATCAAATAAATTACATATTTACTAAATTAAATGATAAAAATTGACAACTTTAAATAAAAAGAATCTAACCTTTGGTAGTATGTCCTCTTTTTATGATGCTTTTAATAGTTTTAGATCTTTTTTCAGACTGTTGCTTCTTCTTTTCTTCAAATTTTGAAAATCCTAAACTTAGTGAACTGTCTTGAACATCGCTATAGCTTCTCTGCACTCTGCAAATTTAGCATCAATATTATAACATCTAAAGAGAATCTTAAAACAAATACCTAACAAATTTACACTTCAGTGTCTAATTTCTGACAAAATAAATAAGGCAATACAAAAAAAATCATTCAATACACACATTAAGAAAATAGAACAATTTCAAAACATGGAATAGAAATATTCAAAAACATAACTACATCTTTATTAATAAAATCACTTTATCAGAGAAAAGGGGGGGGGGGGCCGCAAAAACACTCACTTTTTAGATGAAACTTTTGAAGATCGTTCAGGTTTCACTTTCTGATTCATTTCACGATGGCATATTGAACAATAACCAAGCCATTCAGGATTCCCAAAATAGCCGCATCCATTTTTGCACATCAGTGCCGGCTCCCTCAAATTAGCAATAGGTTTGCTAGGATTCATGTGAGACATGGCTGCAAAAATGATTTGAATTATGCAAATTATTGGTAAATACGGTAAGTGTACTCAAATTTTATACAAGCAAGATAGACATTTAACTATAATTTATGGATAAACATACAAAATAATTTCAGCAACAGTAGGACAATATTAGGCATCAGCAGACACAACCTTTGATAACAATTTCAGAAAAAAGAATGTTTTCCTCCTTTTACCACACACAAAACAGCAAGAATATTTGCCATGAACTTGACAATTAATGCATCTTATAATAACACAATTATCTTTGAATAAAACGTTTTTTTTAATTGGCATATAAATTAATTGGAATTTTAGAAAAACAAAGTTTTAATTTTCATTAACTTGCAGAAAATTGTTGCTTATATGAAAGATGAAAAGTTCGAATAAGAAGAAAAATGCTACCGAAGGGATAGAAAATTTTAATTAAAAGTAGTAAGAGAAATAAAATAAATACATTAAAAAAGTATTTGTGCATATAATTTGCAATTCTGTCATAAGGAAAATCAGACTGAACACAAAAATGAAATCAGCTAAGTCTCAGAAAGGCTCTACTGAATTATGAACACAAAGCAATTGTGCGTATGTACAGAATGATACAAAACAAGGAAAACAAAGCAACTAGTAGAGGAAAATAAGAACGGGAAGTTTACAATAGTCACGAGAACAAATAAATGATAAGAAAAAGCACCAGATTCCTTAAGCATTTATCATAGATCTTAGAAGTGCTACTTAAATATACCTGCTTTAACGAGTCTTAAAGTACAATACACCTGCTAAATCACATGCTAAAGGAGTGATAGACTTTATACAAACATTAGTAAGAACATATTTGTAAACAACATAATCGCAGTCGAAAATTGTTGCCAGCCATTCAGGAACTCAGCAAATGATTCTGATTCAGTTTCTGTTTCAAAAAAATAATAGAAAAGAAAATTGATTGATTACAAATTATTTAACATCTTGCATGTTTCATGATTTTGCAATCGCTTAGAAAATTATCATTTGGATTAATTTATCATATGGATTAATTTATTTTGATTTTTATTTATTCAAATTATTTTCATTTTAGGCAAAGAACGACTCGTACTGTAGCTGTAACTTTGATTTTGTAGCAGACACCAGGGAAAAACAAACTAATGTTTATTAATTAAAGTTACTTCAATTTCATGTTTCTATGTATAAAGTGAGTTTGGATTATTAAGTATTTTAAAGCAAAACAGAAAAAATTTGTTAATGGCAATTTCTAAGGAATTGTGATCTGCGAAATTGTGTATAAATGTGTAGTTTTAATTTGTAATGTGCTTTCTTTAAACGCCTGCTCTTCTTATTCACAGGTAAAAATATTTAAAATTTATTCTTAGATTAATATTTTCTTTCAGATATCTGTTAGTAATGATTACAGGGATGTCCTGTTTTACCAGTGTTTTATTTTCAGGTTTAAAAACTTAAAATTCTCCCCATTCAGTCTACCACTGTTATTTTTTATATTTTTTTAAAACAGAAGGTTTATATGAATAAATTGACAAAAGTTTAGAATTTTAAAATATAGTTACTATTTAAATATAATAAAGTAGTTAAGTAATTTGTGAGCAAAAATTATCAGTGATTGAAACTTTTTGATTTATATGGTTTGTGTAATAATTTGTTACATGAATAACTTGTATTCATATTCAACTATATTTGAAGTTTCATCAATCTCTTATACAATGCATAAAATAATTATCACACATAAATGGGAATCACTAATTACTTGTTGGTTGTTTTCTATTGAATACATCTTATGCCGTGATAGTTTGTCTACCAAAACTGCAGTTCCCATTGCAATTATTTTTGAAATGCACTCTCATTTTTTTTTTTTTAAATGTAGTTCTAACATTTTTTGTGTTTTTTAATTAATTTTTGAAATGTGCCCCATAATTTGTGACACATTAATTTGTTATTTACTAAATTTTATGTGTAAAAATTCATTCTTGTTTAACTAGAACTGTTTGCATGGACCATTTAGTACCAGGTACAGATATACCATAAAATTGTTGCTAGTTTTGGTTAAATAGAAAAATAATGAATTGAGGTGTCACACACTCCCTTGCGCGTCTTCGCTTTACTCTTTGTGGCTTCAGAAACCCTGCAGAGATGATCACCCTTAACCATCATCCCTTATCTCCCACTCCATGGAGACTCAAATCTGTGGAAAGAACCTTCCTTTTAAATGAGCTTTTAATGTCATTGATGGGGGTTTGGGTCAGCAAATCTCTGAAACATAATATTACTTGTTATTTTGTTGGAGCTTGAGGTTCCCGCGTTGTAAAAATGACTGTATCCTTAAGATTTTCCCACATTTTGTTGAAACCATTTCAATTTTTGAGAATCTTGGGAATAAGAGCTTCAATAAACTTATTTTTCTTTTAAATACAACCAAATGATTCCTTAATTTTGCACCCCTGGCAACTGCGCCCCACCTGCCCCACCCTACTTACGCCACTGGCCGAAACGCTCTGACCTGAGTGATATTGTTGGGGGAGGGGTAAAATGGAGAGGTGATGGGGGCAGGTTAAGTAGGGGATGAGTTCACAATAAAATGTTTTTTACCTTTGAACTGTATAATTATTCTATCAAAGTGTTGAAATCGTGAAATAATAAAATGTCAACAATGAAACAATGCTTATTTAACGGTTATTATTTTATTTTTGATCAACCATTAACATAATGCGTATACTGTAGTTAAAAACATGAATATGTTAAAGAATAATTTTTTTAAAATTTTTGTTGATTTCATGTTATACTAAAACAAGTCATTTCAAAGCAGGGTTGCGGTGATTTAAATCAGTTGATTAAAATCACTGATTTAAATCGCGATTTAAATCAACTGATTTTTTTAAAAAAAATCACTGATTTAAATCACTTTATTTTAAATATCAAGTTAATCTGCTTTAATGAAATAAAATTGTCCATGTATCTTTAAATAGTGATTTTATAGTATTTTTAAATTATATTTAAAGAAAGAATATATAGAACATAAAAAATATTTCATTGCAATGATGTAAACTAGAGTACTTTCCATATCTTTATTTTTGAGAACACAAGCAAATTAGATTTTAACCCTTTGAGGCACAAGGCAATAATTTTTTGAAAATATGATGAGAAAACATCATGAATGGGTTTAGTTTATTGTCTAGACATAGAATCTACAAATAAAGTTTTTTTTAAAAACTTGTTTCATTCCGAGGGGGGGGGG
>BGPR01003494.1:115091-135617 GCA_013235015.1 Araneus ventricosus
GGGGGGGGGGTCGTCCCCTTTTCGGGTCACCCCCCCATGAGAACCCCCTTAGACACAGCCACCTTGTACTCTAAAAAATTATTGTTGAATCTTACAGAAAATTATAAATTAAAACTTCAAGAATATTGGAGCAAAATTCTCGAGTTACTTTGCTAAAATTGTTAAACGTCCAGAACTGAAAAGTTTCTTATCTCCGAGTCAAGGAATTTTCCCAAACTTTATCTCTAATAATTCCTATTCTGAAACAAAATTTCATAAGACTGCTATATACATTCTAAAAGGAGTACTATTAGCCCTATCCTAAACCTATTATTTTCCATTTATGGTTGAATTTAACGGTTGAGAGGCGAGTGAAATTAGGTGTGCCTTTAACTGGCACACTTCGCCGCAAAGGGTTCAATAAATCTCTAATGAGCAACACAATAAAATGCAAAGTATGAGATGCTCCTTTTTTTATAAAACAAAATAAATATTGTGAAAGGATCATGTTCACAAAGAAAGAACATAGTAAAATGCAGTGAGTTTCATTTTAATACTGGAGAAAACTAAATAGTGTTGGGGACAACAAAGTTTTTATATTGCAATAATGTTCAAATGTAGGATAATTAAGTAATGCATATAAATGTTCCAAAAGAAATACAAACATCCACATAGTGCAATTTAAACTATGATCTATATTTATAAAAGGCAATGTTTGTGAGCATGTGCGCAATGTCCAGATGAATCTATCGCACTTACAGTCATGAAATTTGGCACACAGGTAGTCCTGATGGTGACTCAATGCACCTCGAAGCCTGAATTTAAAAATTTTGTCTAGAAAATTTTTTATTTAATGTTTTGGGTGAAACAGATTAGGATTAGAGAAAGCTTCAAAACTTGTGTTTGTAATGAAACAAATGAACAGCTGAGTGTAAAATTCTCCAATATTCTAACATACAATAATATATCTATAGTCACGAAATGACAATTTTTATTATATTTTTCCTTAATAAAATTGTCTTATATTTCAAAAGTATATTATTTTTATATTTTAGTTCACAAATATTTTTAAATAGTTGTTACATTTTTGAATTAAATTTTTTGAATTTGTTTCTTTTTAAAGAAAGTACAGCTTAATGACTGGTATGTTGTTATATATATATAATTCTATGACTGTAGGGCTCATTGTCTAATATACAAATGTTAAATATATATATGTAGTTTTAAAAAAATCATTAAAATAAAAAAAATCTTGATTTAAATAAAAAAATCCGATTTAAATCAAATAAATCGATTTTTTTGAAAAAAATCAAAAAAATCGACAACCCTGTTTCAAAGTAAAATCATGACATTGATAAGTATTATAGAAAATATCATGAGTTTTAAATAATCAAAACATAAAATACATTTGATTGTGTACAACCTTAATGCTTTAAACCCATTCCTGTCGTCTCTTGCCAGTGCCTTATTATTTTTATTAATTGGAAATATCTATCATTTTCAAGGTAAGGATTAGACAAAGATTGCCTGTTTAAGGAGATATCTTACAATTTATTTCTTATTTATTTCTCGTAAAAAAGCAGTGCGAGAATGTCTTTCCGATGAGTTAAAAAATTTTAAAGCAGTGTCGGAACAACATTCCATCTCCATTAACCCCGGCTGTCGTCCTTGTCATTTAAGGTGACCAACTTTTTTTGCAATGAAAAGGAGTTCAAAAATAAATTGAAGAAAGAAATATATTTAAAAAAAACATTTTATTCATTGCAACAATAATACTGCATACACTATAATGTGATAAATGCATAATAAAAACTTTATAACATTTTATATGGCAATTATGTTTACATGCCTATCACTTATTATTTAAATTATCTCTAAATGAGACATCAGTCAGAATTGATCGAATCAGTGGCGTTTTCACGCACAGGCGCTAGAGGCACTGGCCTGGTGTCTTGTGACTTGGGAGGGCCTCAAGATCTATTCGACGTACATCACAGTGCAATGCCGACAGTGAATTTACAACATTAGGAAAGGGGAGGGGCCTCAAAACAATTTTGTGCCAATGAACTCATAATGCTAAAATCTGCCACTGGATTGAATACGGAAATTTACAGATTACTCTTCAAATATCGAAAAGGAGGACACTTTTCGAGGGAGGACATAGCTTACAAAAGAAGGACTGTCCTCATAAAGGAGGATGATTGGTCACCTTATTGTCAGTTGACTTTAGTTCAAAATTGTGAGGACCGCACCCAAATAGCCCTCGTGTAGCTTCAGTATTTTAATTTAACTAAATTAAACTTCCCAAAAATATTAAGTGCAAGAAAGTTTTGACAAGGCCGTCACGCTATAACTGATTCAGAATTTGTCTCTCAAGGGCCTCATTCAAAGTAAAAATTCTTGACAGGAATTTTTTTTTTAAGAAATTAAACATGCAGATGCAAAATAAAACAATGATAAATAATTACTAAATATTCGAAGGTTGCTTAAAATGTTGTGGAACTTGAAACTGTGATGAATGAACGAATGTGGCATGAGAAATAATTTAAGAAAAAAGGTATAGAAACTCTGTAAACAAGATATATTTTTCAGTTCTGCTTTCTTGTTTAATTTTTCACACACACACACAAAAATGAAAAGTAGTAAGAAAGAGAAAAATTACCTGATCTTTGACTGGCCTTTTGAAATAAATACTTCATTTGTGGATTAGCAAAATCTGACACCTACCTCTTACCTCTAATTTTTGAATAATCGTTATATAGAGGTATTACAGTTTTACTGATACTCAGGGCCATACCGAGGGGGTGGCGACATTGGCCCAGGCAGAATCGGGGTGCAAAAATGACCATTTAAAAAACTTAGTTTAAGAGTTAGATTGGTACGATCTGCTGTGAAAATAAAAAAAGAATTTGAGAATAAGTCTGCAGTGGCTTACTAAATATTATGGGAGTGGCTAGTTGTTTTGCCCAGTGGTCAAGTTGCCAGCTTGTCTGGTTATGACCCCCTTACAGAGAGAGAGAGGAAGGGCCTGTGCCTTTTCTTGGAACAAAATAGCAAGTAGTTTTATGTTACAAACTGATGCGGCACTCAGTACTTTGAGGTTCATGTTGCCGCAGGAAAAAGTGTCCCATCAAGGCGAAAAGGGTCCTTCTTTGACCATGGGTGTGCTTACTTGCCTAGAGATGGCAAAACAACATGATTTTCTTCTTTTTTTGCATCTCATTTTACAGTCATAAAATAGATGCACAAGGGAGCTTGCCTGCCTTAAGAATCTTTTTTGAACCTCTAAGACGCTGATAAGAGGGAAGGGAGGGAAAAAATTCACGTAATTTGACTATTAAAAGCTCAAAAGAAAAGGGGAATCAGGTTTTTTTGTAGAGTTTTTGTGTTTTAGGGTGGGAAGGTCTTATTTTATCTTATTTACTAAATTGTAGGAAGGATAAAGGCGCCTCGTCCTTATTGGACGAGTGGTTCTTTGGTGTTTCTTTAGTGGCAAATAATACGAAGAGAATGGTGCTTTTTTTGTTTTTGTTTCATCAGAGAATGGGCGTATAAAGAAATACTTGGACATTTTCATTCTTTTCTAAGGAGATAAATTAGTTTTAAAGAGGTGAGCTCAAATTATTTCTGTATTTTTAAATTGCTTTTGTTGTATTAAATACTAGCCGCCTTCTACTGCCAGCTGATTCTCCAATTCTATTAATTATATATTATTTACGCCAAACAATTTAAAAAGCATCAACTTATTTAATTTTTCGCAAGCTAATTTGAAGTAAAGCGTAAGGCAATAATGGGTTTTTAACATCATTAAATTCAATGAAAATTAATTTTTATTTCTATCGTGCATAATTCAGATTTAAAGTGCATTTATTACCCTTTATTTATCTGGCTATAACTTGAATGTTTTATCTAATTATTACATATAAATAGATAGTATGGCTTCCATTGAAGATTATCTACCCTAAGTGAAAAAATTAATTTTAGATCATAGCTAAAAAGTAAATATATGAAAATAATATAGTAAATCTATTTAAAAAGTAAATATATTTCAAGTAGCAAAGAATTAACAAAAAGTTAACTAAAAAGACTGGAAAAGCAACAAAAATGACAGGAATTTCATTACAACAATAGAAGGTTTTATATTGTAATAATCAAAATAAATTTTTATATCACGTTTTTTAACATAAGGGAAACATTAAATCAAACATTAAGGGAAATATTAAATTAAAGATTTGATCAATCAGTGAAATTAGTTTGACTTTCAATCCAGCATTGTTGTAAATTATATATAAAATTATTTTTTAAAAATGTTGACGAATTTAAGAAAAAATTACATGACAACTAGACTGCTATCATTTGAAAGATAATTTTTTTTTTGAAATATAGGACGGTGTAGAAATTATTTTTGAATGATAATATTTCCGGCTATTATCGCTGAACTGCCCCCGCAATTCTTTCTTAAGTTGTAAATAATTAAATTAAAAAAAACTCACTGAGGTGTACTTTTCCACCCTTCATAGTAGGTTTGTACTAAATTTGGCAACTTTAGGCTCAACGGTCTGTCTTGTAGAACGCCAACAGACAGTCACCTATGCATACATGAGCTTTTAGTAGTAAAAATGTGCATACAAAAGCATGATTACAAGGAAAATAAAAGATTAACATTATAGTATTTCGTGTTAGAGTTTATTGCATAAAAAATCTAATGCAACTATTCTACTCCAAATTCATGATCTCCTTGATTTTATTTGTCTTGATAATTGTAATTGATTTAACCATAAAATTTTACTTTGCAATAATGTATACAAAGATGAATGTTATTTGTCTTTGTAAAAAATAGACATCTTTGCTTGATATTGATGAAATTTGCGCGTATGCTCTTCAAAACAAGAGTAGAATAACTATCAACTTTTCAAAGCTCAAAAGATAATTAAAATTTCAGGTAAAAAAAGTAAGCAAGAATTTGCAGTTTCTTCGCCGTATTTTTCAAAAATATCATCTAAAAATGACTTTTTATGTCATTTTAAAAAACATCTTTTTAATGATCTCAATTTAATAACTGTACATTTTTTTCTTTAATTTAAAGATATTTAAAATACGTATGATTTGCAACAATACTTTTCAATTTTAAAATGACAAACTAATTTCCTTATTTAATCACATTATCACTAATTTCCTTATTTTTATAAAATCGCATATTTAATCGCATGATCCCGGCATGGCGAAGTTCACGGATGAGAAGCTGCCGGATAAGTAAGCAGGTTCTCGCTCCCTTGGTGGATACAGTAATGGTGGTGTGACTCTTAGGGCCCATCTCCGATGACGGGTCGTACACCAGTAAAATGGGGGGTCGTGGCATGCGCCGCTCGTGATGGGGGCTATTATGCGGGGACCACAATGCCCGATGAATTCGTGGCGGCCGGTCGTCAATGCAGACCCGGGTGCCAAGGCAGGGCGGGGTGATGTCTTTTTATAATATTTAATCACATGATCTTTAACCATTGTTAGCATTATGGTGAACAAAATTTGCTGTCTTTGATACATTTAACTACTCTAGCTCCAAAAGAGATTTTCACTTACCCCGCAGTTTTTTTCTTTAACACTTCTTGAAATATATTTTTCATCTCAAGTTCATTAAATAAAAAGATTTTTATTTCATTTGGTAAATTTTATACAGCGAAATATTTTCTTTTTTGCCACTAATGATAATATTTTCTCTCTTCAATTATAATGAGATAATTGACACGCGCATTTTGTTTTTTCTTCTGCTATCGAATTACAGATTCTTAATTTCATTTTAATTTCGCAATTATTGTAGGTCAGGTTTCTTTCTTTCTTTTTTTTTTTGACATCTTGACTAAGAAAAAAATGAAAATGAGCTTTTATCTTCACAAAATTTATTATTTGGAAAATTCTGGTAGTTTTATTTTTTTATAAATGATATTTTTAACACTTTTCTTGAAACTGTTTTTGGAAATTTAGCTTCTACTTCAGGATTATTTCTTTTAGTTCTTCAAATCATCATATTATTCTTTCATTCGATTTATAATTAGACGTTTCGATGTTTTAAAGCTTTCCATCTGTTAATTTTTTGCTGTTCAGTTTGTCCTTGAGCAAACGTTTTTAGCTTAATACAATTAACACTAAAATGTTTTATTTCGAAAGCAGAGAGAGAAGAAGGTAAATTAATTTCACATATATTTCAATTTTCATTACATTCGCATTTTCCAATGTTATCAAACAATAAAGGTAAAATTTTAAATAGATATGTATTCCGTATCAATTGTTTAACAATCAGGATATTCCGAGCGAGCAAGCTGGTCTCCAAAGGCAGTTAGTTAGAAATATATTAAAATTATAAACAGAACCTACCATAAGCAGAATAATGGTTTACAAAGTAAACTTGCTGATGTGGCAGATCAACAGGTTCATAGACGATACTATGCCCATATCTTGAATTAAGTGTTAACTGAAACAAAATGTTGTGTAGATGCAGTTTCTTTTTTGAATTTTCTCCAGAATTTAGCAACTTTTGTAAGAACTTTATTTTCAGTTTAGCTTTGAAAATATCCAAAATAACAGTATGCTCCTTATACACCCAGCAAAAAATTAATTAAAATTCAATCAAAAAATTGTATTTATTTCTTACTTTTCCAATAATATGTAGATTAGAATTGCTGAATTTGAACTAGCTCCTGGAATGGATTGGTATCAAAACTTAAATTCTATTAAATATTTGGGCCTTAAAATATTCAAATTAGGTTGTAAAGACATAAACATAATATATGAAATTATTTTTGAGAGAAAAAAACTTAGTGTTTGCAGTTAGAGAACAGCAATAAAATATTTTAACAAAATACTAACGACCCTTACGCTGTTTTAAAAAGTAGTAAAATATGTTATTATATCCTGAGATAAGAAAACTACAACTTACTACAGTAATTTTATTATAATACTTTAAAGGTAAGGTTAGAGGGATTTTTTTTTTTTTTTGTCTAAAAGTTGCTGAAATTGGACCACAAACATTTACCTAAATTGGACTGTTTAAATCAAAAGGACTACAATCTAAAACTAGAGGAATAGCTCAGAAAGTTACAATCTGTTGTAGTCATCATAAATTGGAAGTGGAACAAGTCAAAGCAAAATGCCACACAAGCACAACTGCATACAGTAAAGTAGAATAGTCTTAGTAGTCTAGAATATTCTTATATTTTGTGTTTTCCGCCATTACCAAAATCACTTTTGAGTATCCCTAACTTGTCCCCTGCGTACCCCCAGGGGGGTAGGCGTATCACAGGTTGGGAACCTCTTATCTAGAAAAAGTAATTTGATATTAATAAAATTTGAATTCAGGTCATATATATTCAACTCTTAATTTCAGCTCTAATTTCTTTTATTTCTAATTAGTAATTTATGTACTATACTTTAGTTAATTTATGTACTATGCTTTACTATACCTTTTACATAGTGCGGAGCAAATAAATTCTCTTTATTATGCATCACACAAAAGCCAATGTCAGACATGACGCATTTCCGCGGAAACGCGGATTTCCGCTTTCATCAATTAATCATTCTTGGGATCGATGCAAATCTGCTTTTAATTTTTTGAGTTAAGTAATGTGTTGGGGGGGGGGGGGGAGAGTTGCTCACGCAAACAAAAACTGTGCGCCTTCAGAAAATTTTGTGTATGGCTCTAAAGCGAAAGAGTTTCGAATTCATAAGATATTGCATAATGCCTGCCGAAAGCCGTTTAGCGTCCGAGTTATGCATCGACGTTTTGCCGCGCTTTGGGGACAAAGTTTAGCATTGGGAGGAATGCTTGAAGGTTGTATTCTTTTCTTTCTCGTTTCGTCCAAACGTCTTTCGTTCCATCCAATCAGAATTCATTCCGAATTCTGATTGGATGAAAGAAAATCATCTACGAATTTCTTCCAATCCGAATTTTGTGAGAAACCAGCGGGAGTGGTCTCCCCTAAACTTTCTCGTATACTTCCCAAAAAGGTGTCATTTTCCCTCTAACTAGGGTTTCCATACGTGCCGTATACTATTTGTCCCGTTTGCTTCCTAAACTCTGAGTCAGTATAATTTTAAAATGACCTGCGCCCATTTTTATGATTATGTGTGAAAGGAAAATGATAACTTAAAAAAAATTGCGCAAGTTCTCAATTTTTACTCGCGCTGAGGTACAAAACTTTATTTCAAGTTTTTGAGAACGAAATCTTACTACATTTATCAAGCAAGATTTCACCATACCTTCCATCTGGAGAATGTCCAGAACGAACTTTCGGGTTCAGGGGGTTGCCATAATTTCCGAAGCTACAATTTCCTTCGCCAAGGTCACATGCCAACTATGCTAACTTGAGTAAAATAAGCGAAACACTCGCCAACACACAGTCGCAATGTGCATTTTGAACCAAATATGCAATTTGCACACCTTTTTCCCAACGGATTGAAACGAGATTTGAGCACAGATCTATAATTAATATTAGCAAACGTCGTACCAATTATTATTTATCTAAGCCAATGGGTTTGGAAGATATAATTTTTACAAGTATGCGATTATACAGACCAACAGACAATCAACCCTTTGACGGATTTGGTCCAAAATTTTATTCGGACCTACATTCATGATGATAAAACTGTGTACCAAATTTAATTCATCTAGCTTTTCAAGTTTTTGAGTTATAGTGTTCACATGACCGCGGACAGATAGACAGACAGACTTCCTCTGGATGGATTTTGTCCAAAATTTGATAGAAACCTACAAATTATGTTTAAAGACCACATACCAAATTTCATCCCCGTAGCTCTAATATTTTTCGAGTTAATGTGTTCACAGACAGACATAATTCGAAAATTGAGTTTTTCAGAATCAGGAAGGTCTAAAACGTGGAGATTCGTCAAAATCTCGAGTTCGAATTTTTTGACGATTACAATACTTTCTCTTTGTATACTTCGTATACGAGAAAGTAAAAAAGATCGCTAGCTTTCCGTGAAGGAAGTCATTTTATTTTCGCGTTCTTTTTAACATTCTTTTCTTCATTTTTAGGTAGATTCCTTATAGGAAGTCTACCTATTGCAATGGTTCTCATGACACGACTTTCGAAAAATTTCTGCAGATCTTCACCGATCAAGACCCCTAGAACCCCGAACCACCTTCCGTTAAAAAGTTTATATATATATATATATATATGAAACGTTGTTCCGTTCAGTGAAGTGTAGAGGTAGTTGAAGAAGATTGCAGTCGTTAAATGTCTAAAACATTTTATTACATTTCGAAGATAAGCAAAATCAAATAAGTTATAGAGAACTCAATAATTTAAGATTAAACGTTTAAAAAATTATGGGAATATTAAATCTATGGCCAGGAGTGGAGAATTACGCCTAAAACGGCGTGAACTGCTCAATGCGTTACATGATTACGAAAGAGGAAATTACGCAGACGCGGAGAGTTTTTATAATATCAAAAAGGGAAAAGTACCGAAGTTGAGGCTCTAGATGCCATTGCGAGTCTAGTTAGAGTAGAAGTGTTTATCATAGGATTGAAGTAGAAATAATTAGTTCGTAATTAAAAAATAACTGTCGTTAAAAAGGATTTATTTTAAAGATAGAAAATTTCTAAATCATTACATATATATGTATGTGTGTGTGTGTGTGTATGTATGTGTGTGTTTGTATGTATGTGTGTGTATGTATGTATGTAAATCCAAATATAACTAGCATATAATCATATAGAAATAAAGTAAACAAGAATTAAATCCTATACTAAAAAGTCATTATTTCAATAATACATCAATTTTAAATAAAATCTAATAAATTGAAATTACAACAAGTGAAAGAACACTGTTGTTATTAAAAATAATGAAATAGGCAATCCAAGTAAATGGAGTTTTCAACAATTAAAATAGCAGCTTGGCTGTGGACAAGCTTTAGCCAGGTTAAATTAATTTTGCTGTACAAACCATCCCTGTTACTATTGTTGTTGAAAAAACAAATAGGGTAATTTACCCTAAAATGAAAGAATTTAGAAAGAAAAGTCTTATACTAACCCTAACTATAAAGCATGACTATATAGAAATGACTAAAATTCAGGATAAAATATGTAAATATCATTATATTGCATTAAGATATTGCACTAAAGACAGTAAATATATAATTCAATAAAGTACCCATACTTTACATTAAACATAAACTAATCTGTGTCTCCTCTTTAACCAGAATTCATATATATGTGTATAACGCTTTTTTCCCTGTTATCTAATGAACACGATAACTGGAGTAATTTTGATCTAAATTTAACCAGCCTGGGTTACGTTATAAGGATAGTAAAAATCTCGGTCGAGTTCGTAGATGGGATATCCAGCTCAAAGGGGGTGGAAATGGTGGGGGGTGGAAATTTTCATTTTCCCATAATTCCCTTACGATTGAAGATGGAAAGAAAATTCAAATTAGGCGAATTATTGCCTTATCTTAACAAACAATTTTTGCGTTTAAACTTTTTCGATAGCTACAATTGCTTAGAAGTTATGAGCTGAAAAGTGATTTTCCCACCCTTCCCCTTCTCTTCCCCTAACTTCAAGTACGTTGTAACCTATGCATGTTACCTCTTGTCGGAAAGCTCTCGTCATTTGCAGTCTCTTCCACCCGCTTTCATTCTTGTTGCTCTAATCCTTACGAGAATAGAGGGTGAAATGTTCTTTTCTTTATTATTAGTAGAGACGTTATATATATATATATATATAATGCTTTTGCCGATGTTATCTTGTGAACACGATAACTAGAGTAATTTTGATTAGATTTTAACCGGTGAGGGATATGTTGTAAGGTCGGTTAAAATATCGACCGAGTTTGTAGATGGGCTAACCAGTTAAAAGGGGGTGGAAATGGTGGGGAACTGAAAATTTCATTTTCCCATAATTTCTTTACGATTGAAGATAGAATGGAAACTCAAAATAGGCGAATTATTGCCTCTTTATAATAAACAACTTTTGTATTGAAACTTTTTTGATAGCTACAATTTTTTAGAAGTTATGAGCTAAAATGCTTAAAGGTAGGAAAAAAATTCAATGCTACGACTAAAGAAAGGAAAAAAAGAATCAATTAGGCGAATTAGCACCTTATCAGAACGAACAACTTTTATATTAAAAAGTTTTTGTCAGTTAAAATTGCTTAGAAGTTATGAGCTGAAAAGCGATATTTAATCCCCTCCCCAAATTATCATTTCCCCATTGCTCTGTTACGATTAAAGATAGAAAGAAACTTTCCATTAGGGGAATTATCACATAATCATAACGAACAACTTTTATATTAAAAGTTTTTTGACAGCTACAATTGCTTAGAAGTTATGAGTTGAAAAGCGATGTTCAATCCCCCCCCCCCATTTATCTTTTCCCCATAGCTCCGTTACCACTGAAGATAGAAAGAAAATTTGAATTAGGGGAATTATCACCTTATCATAACAAACTACTTTTATATTGAAAGTTTTTTGACAGCAAGAATTACTTATACGTTATGAGTTCCTATCAGCCTCATTCATTTTCACTTTTTATACGGTAAACAAGTTGATACCTAGATTTGCTCCGCATTAAAATGTTTTCTTGATTAATATTTTTAATGTAAAAAATACTATTGTATAAATATTATAATACACAAATTCCTTTTCTGATCTGAAACGTTTTTAATTAAAATGAGAATATCAATTGAAACAGACGACTTTTAAAAACAGTCGTTTTCTCCATTCATTATTATTTGTTATATAGGTACTTCAAATTTTGTTAACAATTACTAAAGTAAAAGAAAGGCTTTAAAGAATATTTTGAAACAAATAAATTAACTAGTTAATTATTCATTAATTTAAAGCATGAAAATAAATCAATAGTTGGTCCCGATATAAATTGTTAATCGTCTACATTTAAAATTTTCTTTTAGCATTCTTCCTTCTGGAAACAGTTCTTAGTATTATTGTTGTTCTTCAACAAGAATATTGTTATGAATTCAGTGTAAAACTAATTTTGAAAAAATATTAAAATGAGAGAAACAAATTTATGGAAATGAAAGATAACATACATACAGAGATAATTATTATATAATTATAAGATAAAGATTGCTGGCAAATAGTTTGAGCCATAAAAAAGTTTTTAGTGAAGATTTTGTAACAATTAATTATTTAACTTTAATTAAGTAAATAGTTAATTTTAATTAATCAAACAGTTAATTTGATAATTAGTTGATTTGACAGATTACTTTAATTTGATATTTAACTAAACATGGCGGGACTATGATTTGTTTAATAAAAGTAATATAAAATAGCCAAAAACGATAGATATTTAAATAAGAGTTCCCTTTATCCTTTCTGATATTGAAAAATATCTCCTTAACTTTAAAATTGTTTTTGGATTTTCTGCCTGAGTAGTTGGTTTTAACCGTCGATGGAGATTTAAATTTACAGTTCAAATTGGCTACATTCATATCCTATGCTTTAAACACACATATTAAATTTTCCACTCACAATGTTTAATAATTTTTATTCTCTTATATGTTAAGAATTTGGTGACTATTATCTCTGTAACCAGGGAGTTCTCTAAATGAGCCCATTTTAGTAGTATTTAAGTGTTTCATGTCATGTGATTTTACCATATGACAAAGTAATGTGCGCACAATTATATTGTAACCTAGATTAAATAAATTAATTTTTAAATTTAGAGTCTTTTTTCATTCGTGTCAAGAGTCAATTTCTTGCTACTGTTTCAGATAGGCTAGCTTAATGTTATCTAGGAGACATTTGCACTGCTGAGATGTTTATTTCTTTATGACTCCTACCTGTTGAATGATTATGTGTTCAGATATAAAAAAAATTGACCAATGTACTGACCGAAAAATCTATCATAACTTTTTGGAATGAAAAATGGAATGATAAAACCTTGATATAGTAAAAAATTAAATGTCATGAAAACAGAATCACAGAGTAAATATTGCAATGTGTAGGAACAATAAAGTCATTGGCTATGTCTGTATTTGTCAATATGTAATATTTCATTAGTTTTGTAACATTAACGTAAAGGAATCTACCTTTGCCTTCAAGCTTGCCGAAAAGGGATTTTTTTGTTATTTATTTCGATTTCATTTTTTTTAGTTTTCGTTCCTTAACGTTTGTCTACAGCACAGACATGACACATTTCTGCGAAAACGCGGATTTCAGCGTTTTCGGCACAGAATTTTTTCATTCTTGTTATCGATGTAAATTTGCATTAAAAGTTTTGGTAATGAGGGGGAAGGGGAGGGGGTGCGCTCACAAAAGACGTGAATAGCACGCAAACAAAAACTGTGCGCCGTGTGCACATTCAAAATAATGTCAGATTTGATAGATAAAAGATCAGGAAGAATGTATATTGAAACATATTCTTCAATTTTCAGTGTTAAATACAAAATCATGAGCAAAAAGCAGTCTGCTTTTGAATATTTTAGAAAAAAAGATTTTTTGCTTGATGCTATTGATAGTAACGTGCAAAAATTTAAAGTCATCAGGGAAATGGTACTAGGAGGAACTTGATATGAGAAAAAAAAATAAAGAAAATCCCCCTATTAAAAGAGAGCAAAATTTAGAAAATGGAGGAAAATAGCAGACTGAAGCATAAAAGAAAGTTTGAACTGTTAGCTCAAAAAATGAGAAACAAAAGTCTTAATGATTATATATAATCAAAAAAAAGTTTTTACATGGCCGTATTTTTGTAGTGAGATAATTTTTACCGTAGTTTTTATTTTAGCAAAACTTTATGCGTAATTCATTTTTCATTTATTAATTTTCTTTTAAATAATAATTCTACAATATTTTTAATATCTCAATCACTTTTTGTGTAAATTTATTAATTTATTGTTCATTTAATCATACTTATCTTACTTCCCGTTGTTTACGTTTGATACGATTCCGTACTTATGAAGTTCAGCTTTTTTTGTTCCAAGCCTGTGTCATGTCTGCAATGTTCAATAGCTGCAATAAGTAATAAGATATAGTTTTTGTTTTATTTTCTATCTTTTAGAAAATATGTGCAATTCATAATTTATTTGATGATACATTTATTTTGTTGTGTATAGTATTTTTCATGAATATAGTCCATTAAAGTATTTTTTAAGAATACGTAATTTTTATTAAACCTATTTACTTAATAAATCATAAAATACGCTAAATTTGTGTTTAAAAATATTTGCAGGAATGTAGTTTTTTCCTGGTAGGGGTTTTATAGAAGGGATGAAAAAATAATGAAAATGTGTCACGTGGGGGGGGGGGAGCGCAACTTTGCCAGTTCCGTCAAGGGCACAGGATTACTTCGGTACAGCCCTGCTGATAGTGAGGGGTTTTGATAATTGAGAAGCTGAATGCAATAATGAGAACCTAAGAAGTTTCTGCTGGATTGTTTGAGAGTATACAGTATTTCACTGGAATGTGAAACCAGGGCATAGAGACTAGAGAAACAAAGTAAGAGTTTCTTAATCAATATCGAAAGCTGAATAAGCAAAGAAGTCTTAATGTTGCATTCGATTAAAGCGAAAGTCCTCCCTTTCAGTGTCGAGATTTTGATGAATCACCATGTTTTAGAGGACTAAAACGTTGTGAAACCTTGAGTCAAAAAATAGTCTGTCGGTCTTTCTGTGAGCATGATAACGGTGTCGATTTCAATTCAAAAATGATGTCAGAGATTTGTCTTTTTCCATTATTAATTCACAAACAAACGAAGACGACACAAACATAAAGAAGGAATAATTATGACATGGTTAATTGCCGGATCATAATCTACACACCTTCCTGGGGGTAGGTTCATTTTTCGATCTGACTAGAAAAATTCCCTCGGGATGGTGAGGACAGTTTTATTTTTCCCTTAAGGGAAAGTCAGAACAATAACTATAAAACGGAACGACCTAGATAAAAGAGATTTGTATGTGATGCTTACACCAAAATAGTATATCTGTATCACATTGTGTACGAAATTCCTCAATGGTAAGACTGCCTGTCTGTGTGTATGCGAACGCGTTTACTCAAAAAGGCAACAAGCTGAGTATATGAATTTTAACCCTCTGACTGCGTATCCCGCGATTTCCACGGGTTGGAAGCACATCTATTTTCTGCTGCATCCTGCGATTTTCACAGGCTAACGTGCTTACTTAGTACTTTTATAGCTTTGGATCATATTAAACTAATAAAGCTTTGCATAGAAATAATAACTGTCTTGGCTCAATGATATTTGAACACGTTTGCAAACGTTGCATCTAAATAGCGATTTAAAAAAAATTTACAGAGTCGGACGGTTAATATATGATATTTATACCCAAATTGTAGATCCGTATCTTATTTTGGACTAAATCACTTTAAATGCATATTCGAGAAGTCTGAAGGTCTAATATGCACACTCGATTCTCTTCCCTAGACTAAGAAACTACACGCAACAGGTGCCATACGGAGCTAAACGCAAACATAAAACTCCCGTTTGTACGCTTTACTTTTTGCTGATAGGAAAACGCTCTTCCCCCGCAGTGATCATCAGTAGATCTTGAAACTAATTTGAAGAGACATAGTAGAATTATTAACGTTTCCTGATTGGAAATATTTCTAAATGGAAAAAAATAAGGCGATTTGTCATTCTGAAGTCTTCAACTGAAAAATTTTCACCTTACAGATATATAAAAAGATACTTTCATGGAGACTTATTTCTCTTTCTTTCTTCGTAAATGTTTTCTTTCGTGGATATTTCAGTTTGCTCGTTTATTATAAAAAATTATTTTTTACTGGCCGCCTTTGGCGACCAGCTAGTTCGCCCGTTTAAATTAGTTTTTATTTTTGTATTTTATATTAATTATAGCATTCCCCGTCACGGTTTTACCCGCGATAACTCAGGAAGGATGAACGAAAAAGTGATTATTTTATGGCAGATAGTAAAATAGTTGTTATATTTGTCAGATAGTAAAAATATATAAAGTCGTAAATTTTAAAATGCCAGCGATACAATTCTGTATGATGCATCACAGGTAACGAAACTAAAAACTGCATTTCAAATAACTCTCACTCAATTTATCTATCACTCATTGGCAGAATGGGTGTCAGATTGGGTGGAAAAAGTGAGGCGGCATAAAATTTATAGACATCTCAAAGATCCGGGAGTATAGGGAGTAGACAATAAAATTTAAAAATTAGTTAGTTTTCCCGAACACCATTGCTTTTTTTTAATTCCAAGTTTCAGGCAACTAAAATAAAACAGAAATTTAATCTTTCCCTCTTCACCCCCTCCCCGACTCGCCGCCACTGGTGTGTACTATGACTAGCAGCATTTCTCCCTCGATCGTAACCCTTCACCAACTTTCTCTTCCCCCTTCAGTGCTATAAATAGAACCGCGACCGTGAGGAACCGTGTGCAATAGGGTGGGTCGAAAAAAATAAATATATTTTATTTTCGGAACGCTTTAGTGCAGAAAAGTTGCCTATTGTAATCAGAAGAAAAACGGCATAAAACAAATTAAAATCGGTTAACATCTTCCGTTCGCTCATCGTACTTGAAGTTAATGAAAAATTGCAAAAATCGCGCCTTTTTTTGTAAATTTTTTAAGTTAGTTAAAACTTTTAAAACCAACACGCTATAGTTTTTTATGCTTGTTTTATGGTTTAAATAACCTAAATAAATTAAATTCTGATCAATAATCTAATTTTTTCCGTTCGCGCAACGTCTTAAAAAAAACAGAAATTTACCAATTTTTCGCAATTTTCACTGTGCAACTCTTCGCTCGTTTTGCTAGAACAAAACGACCCAGAACTCACTACGTAGAATTGGTTGCACGTCGAGTACCACCCACACCCTACCCAACCAACCATCCAATTGTTGGGTGTGGTATTTTTATTATATTATTTATAACTATTTACAAAGATTTTCCATAGAGTAGGATTCTTTGGCTTACTGTGTTTTTTACTTTTACTTTTTTACATCTACTACACATTTAAAATCTGATTTTTTGAAGAAATTAGGCATAACCGATCTAGACTTCAGTGTTGCTCGGATATAGCCATCCCGCTGTCCGCATACTTTATTAGATAGAGGACTCTGTCACAAGTTTGACGCACCTCTCCACACTTTGGGTGTGACAGGGAAACTTTTGTATTTCTCTGATGGGCATAGTGTCAGAATTGATGAGTGATTTAATATCATCTTCACTTAGGTCCCTCAGCATTGGGGGAGGATACACCACACAAGAATTGCAATTAATAATTTCAATGTAATCGGAAGCTTGAAAGTTTATCTTCGGTGGTACGAAATCTCTAACAGTCTTCTTCTTCGGGACGGTTTGTCTTGCTTTTAAAATCCTTCTGTAAACGAGCTCCCGAATATGTTCTCTTTCATCGACAAGCATTTCCAACAGAACATTCTCTGTGTCCTCAAAAAACGCATTTCGTTGTATTACTGGATCGACAACTTGAAGTAATTCGTCGGATAAATACCGTGATGTTTGGATTGCTTGAAAGACATGTTTTGGTCCGTCAGTAAAATATTTGCTCTTTTCTATGGCAAACCACACAGGCATGTATGATTTTAAGATGAAGCCAACCATTTCTTTTAAGTTTCCAGATGGATATGATGAACTTATATACAACCTAAGGACTTGGTTGGCCGCAGTTAGCCACCTGGAATGGGACAAAGGACCAAGGTCCCAATTTGCCAAGTCTTCTGGATAAGGTCCCAAGGTGATTGCATTTGAAATGTCCAACAAATACTGTTGATCTTTGCTCAACAAATTCCTGTCTATATCAGGAATCGAACAATCTACGGGTTCATAATGGACCACAAGGAGAGTTTTTCACAGCAAGTGAGCTGCTGCCCGATTGGCCCACTAAAAGATTTAGGCCCTGCAGTTTGACCGTCAATATGTTGGAAAAAGTGGCGAAAGGGAAGCTCATTAAAAGGCAGGAGGCATATGCTCCACTGAAGCGGGCGTTCTACGCGATTTTCTAGTCGGTGTATGACAACGTTCTTCCATTCAGTGTTGGTTACAGTGCCATCACACCCTACTACTTCTAGTTTTTCTAGTGATATTGGTAGTTCAGACAAACGTGAAATAATGCTTTGAGTTATATCATTTGATGAACTCGAGGAAGGAGATACATGTGCAATATAAGTTGATCCAGGTTCCTGGATAAGAGAATACATTCATATGTTGACAGTTTATTTTGGAGGAAACTTCGAGGTTCGCTAAATATAGGGTAATAAAACTCCTGTCTAGAATCGGCAATCACACTGCTAGGGAGTATAGTTTGTGGCTCACTCATCATTAGCTAATGTTGTTAGAATAAACACTAAACAAACATAACACAAAAAGTGTACAGTATCGCACAATGCACAGCACAGACTCACAGCACCAAAGCGTGTACCACTTAGAACAAACAAAGAAAGACTGAAGTGAAGGCCGTGGTGAGTGGTGGCGACTGACGAGTAGAAGCCCGAGTTGGTAGTGGGAGTGTTGCGGCAGAGTAGGTAGGGAGGGACCACCCCACGGTTCAAACCAATTCAATCTAATTCAAGTGAGTTCTGGTTCGTTTTGTTCAAGCAAAACGAACGAAGAGTTGCACAGTGAAAATTGCGAAATATTGGTAAATTTCTGTTTTTTCTAAGACGTTGCGCGAACGGAAAAAATTAGATTATTGATCAGAATTTAATTTATTTAGGTTATTTAAACCATAAAACAAGCATAAAAAACTAAAGCATGTTGGTTTTAAAAGTTTTAACTAACTTAAAAAATTTACAAAAAAGGCGCGATTTTTGAATTTTTCATTAACTTTAAGTACGATGCACGAACGGAAGATGTTAACCGATTTTAATTTGTTTTATGCCGTTTATCTTCTGATTATAATAGGTAACTTTTCCGCACTAAAGCGTTCTGGAAATTGGGTTTGAAAACATTTTCAAAAAATTAATTAAAATTAAACAAAATGTCGCATGGAAATAAAATTGGTGTCATTGAAAAGATAATTTTTTGAACTTTAAGGTGATGTTAAAATGATTTTTGTGCGACAATATGTTCCGAAGTTATTGCGAAAAAACGTTAAAATTTAAGGCAATCTTATATATTAAAATTCGTACGTCAACAAACATATGTATCTATATCCTTCTATCTTCTCACGAACCACTGAATCCTAAAACTAGCCGTAAGTACCAAAAGACGGAAAATATCCCAAGGAATCCATTTCGACTATTTAAATTCCGAAATTGTAATTAGTTAAAAAGATATTAATTAAAAACGTCAAAATGAATGAATTGACGTGCTGGCAGCATGGTGAATTCATTCACGGCGGATTCTTTTTACTTTCTCGTATACGAAGTATGCAAAGAGAAAGTATTGTAATCGTCAAAAAATTCGAACTCGAGATTTTGACGAATCTCCACGTTTTAGACCTCCCTGAGTTCGAAAAACACAATTTTGGAATTGTGTCTGTGAACACGATAACTCGAAAACTATTAGAGCTACGGGGATGAAATTTGGTATGTGGTCTTTACACATAATTTGTAGGTTTCTATCAAATTTTGGACAAAATCCGTCAACGGGAAGTCTGTCTGTATCTCCGCGGTCATGCGAACGCTATAACTCAAAAACGTGAAAAGCTAGATGGATAAAATTTCATACACAGTTTTATCGTCATGAATGTAGGTTCGTATAAAATTTTGGGCCAAATCCGTCAAAAGGTTGACTGTCTGTCAGTTTGTATAATCGCATCTCCAACGAATCCGCCATCTCCACGCGCATGCGTACTAGTTTTATCTTGCACCCAGCCCTTTGGTAATCACGCCGGCTTCTAATTCCACTTCCGCGTTGGACAACCTTCGGAAATCGTGGTATGACGTTTCGCGTATTTTTTTCTCCACTGTGTTTGGGGTTCCTGTTCGTTTCACTGCCTTTTAGCTTATTTTTTTCTCTACATTGTTAGGAGTTTACGAGAAAGTTTAGGGGAGATCACTCCCGCTGGTTTTCCCCTATTATTAGTTTTCGCATCCCGTGTTGCATTTTTTTTAAATGTATTTAACGGAAGTTGGTATTTCTTTTTGCGAGAGCTTCTGTGTTTGGATTTATTAACAATGAAAAAAATCGTTTTCATGCTTTTTTTCGTATTAAAGTGTTTAATTTCGTAACGTTTGTTAGGGAAAGTAAGTGACAATATTCGACGATTGTATAGAAAAACGGAGGCAAGGCATATGAAAATATATGGATTCCAAGGTCTCACGTGACCTCACTTCTCTCCGCCCGGGAATATCCTATTATTCGTGATAACCCGTGCAACGTCGGGCCATACAGCTAGTTTTTAATTAATTAAAATTGTGAAAAGTCCTTTCTTAGTGAGCACCTACTACCCAAAAAGCAACCACTTGCCAAATTTCAAGTTTCTAGGCCTCATGGTTTCGGAGATTTCGTGATGAATGAGTCATAGTATTTTCCTTTTATATATATAGATCATGATTTTTAAACTGAGAAATTAAACTGCATAAAATTATGTGATTGAAAATTTTTATTCTTTGTCTGTCT
>BGPR01003495.1:0-56531 GCA_013235015.1 Araneus ventricosus
TAATATTGCACATTTTTGTTCTCACATGAGTTAATATACTTCATTCAGCCTTTTCATGTAGTCCTGGCTTCATTGCAAAGTGGTTTATGGAGAGGTTTTTTATTTTTGTCACTTCAATATTGTTTTATGAATTGAGTATTTTATATTGGTCTATCTAAAGTGAATCATTTTAATGAAATAAAGCCCTTTTTAATGATAATTTAGTTAAAAATAAGTATTTAAATCAGTTTTTCAAATTTGGCTTTATTTTTAAGAAGGTTTGGCCCTCTTTTGTCATTCTGATCTGACAACCATGATACCAAACAGATAGGGTGAGTTATTCATAACTCAACAACATGTTTTGAATCTCTTGTACAAGTCAAGTTAATATGAATCTGGTTGAATTTTGCATTACCTATAAGGAACCTATCTAAATATATCTAGAGTCAAAACAGCACTGATAACAAAGCTTAGTAGCAAGTGATTTACAACACCATATATTTAACCAGTGGGATATTATCGGCACATTATCCAGCAGACAGTGCCACAGCGGCAGAAGAGCATGAGGGATACATTTGCCCGAGCTATAATTTTAGGGAGGGCCACAAAGGCAACATTTTTGCATATTTTATGCACTTTTATTCAACTTGATTTGTTTGATGATTGTAAAGTTAGAATTTAGATATCAATTTTTCACTCACTTCTTCCTGATGTGCTAATTTTGAAATTTTGCACATTTCTGAGTTCTCAGTGACAATACACTATTTTAATATTTTCAGAATTCAATAATCAATTGATTAAGTTTCATTCCATACAAGTGGTGCCACCCTTAATAACACAAGATGATCTACAATATTGTTACGTTACCTTCAAGATGTTGTACAGCATTCAGAATAATGAACGATATTGTGGAGATAACATGCAGTATCTTTTATTAATAGGGACTTAGTACTAAATATCAGAAAAAAAAATGATTTCTAGATTACATAATAATTAAAGTAATGAATTTTATATTAAAGATTAATAAGTAAAAAGTATTGTCTATTTCTTAGTGAACTGATAAGTGTGTTTTAAAAACTGTTTTTATTAAACTTATTAAAGGCAGTAGTCAACGAATGAGAGTTAAAAATAAAATGTTGCTCCATGTACCACTTACTCTTAATACACCAAGAACTTTGAAAACAGATTCTGCTGCTATTGGAATTGTATCTCTAAACAAAAACATGGTAATGAAGATGTGGAAGATTTACTAGAGAACTATAAAAATGAACTTTGCACATAAGAAGTGGATTTACAATTACAAAGGCACACTATGCAACTTTGTAAGAAATGTCTTTAGAAGGAAGGGAGGAATGATCCAACCTCGCATCCAGTTCAAAAGTGTCTCAAACTTGTTAACAAAACATATAAAATGTCAACTGTTAAAAATTTGTTTTTAAAGCAACTTTTTTATACTTTTATTAAAAAAATAGCTCAGTAAAATTTTAGTTTGTAATGTTAGCAGAATTGTCACAATAAATATTTTTGCACCCATGAAGAAAGAAACTTTATTTTTATAACTGACAATTTAGTAATTTTTTTTTTTGACAATTATGAAATTAGAAGAATTAATTCCAGAAATTTTAAAATTATAATAAACAGTTTAACACATCAATTTCTGGGCATTTGCATAGATATTTAAAGTGTGATCATTCTGTTATTTTAATTACTCTCTTTGTTCTTAAATCTGCAATTGAAAGATGAGTTAATGAAAGTCAATAGCCAAGAACAGAGTTGAAATGGATTGGTCTGAATGAAACTGTGAATAAAAGCAAATTATCTGAATCAATCTAGTCAAATCCTACATTTTTAAAATGAAACTTTCCAAAATTAACAACATCATAAAAGATTGTGAAAGAATTATTTTCATAGATTCATTATATCCACTAATTTTAGAAATTTGATGCTATGATAATTTATTCTGCATACTTGGTTTTATTATTAAGGATTAACCACGAATAATCATTATGTATTTTATATACATAAGTCTCCTTAATCATAACCAAATGCCCTTTGTTTGGATAAGCAGGTGTCAAATTATCTGAAATTAAGATTCTACATTGTAGTACAGCAGTGGCGAATCCAGTATTCGGGTCTGGGGGGGGGCGGGTGGCTGAGGTCATAAAAATTTTGTATCATAGTGACGAATATCAAACCTTATGGATTATATAAACCAAAACATTTTAACTTTACAGGCTTTCATCTCCTGACAATAAGAATAATAAAGAACACTACAATACTTTCGATAATTTAATAAAAAATACAATGAAATAACTAGCCAAAAAATGTTTTCGATCGCTCCAACACTACAAGTGCAAGTGGAATGACTAGAAAAGTAGGAACATTTTCGAGCCTGTCAAGTCAGAAAGCAATGTTGTCACGATTTTATTACTATTCTTTTAAAATGAAAATTAAGATTCAACAGTTGTAGTGATTTTAAATTAAATCAAAAATTTTGGTTCAGCTCTGGGGGGGGCTGCAGCCCGATAGCCCCTCCCCTGGATTCGCCACTGTAGTACAGTAAAAGCCTAACTAACTGGCATGCTCGGGAAACGCCGCTTTCCGGATACCTGAAAAGTCCGGATAGTTGAGTGTGATGGGAAAAATGGGGGAGATTGTAGCCTTTTTTTTTACCGATTCTATCCCTTGACCATTTTTTTTTTTTTTTTGGTTGACGATTTCGCTTTTTCAGAGGAAGGTTGTGGAACTTTTTTTTTTCTTTGGTTTTCACTTTTGCTTTTGAACCCCTTCGCCCGTAAAACAAGTCTGTGTACGTCACTGTACTGTATATTGCTTTTTTTCCTTCTACGCCCCACCATGCAGAGTGGATGTTGCATTCCAGAAATAAATTGCTCGCGTGAATGGAACAGATCGGGCGTGCTAAATTCTGGCACTCTGATGTAAAATTTTTAGAAAAACTCATTTTCTAATTTTTCCGGTTAGTTGAGCTTTCTGGATAATCGAGAATTTACTGTATTGCGAGGCTGATACTATTAGAGAGTGCAAAAAAACAGTTTCAAAGGCCCATTACCTCAGAAAATACCAAGAAGAAAATTGTTTGGTATCCTTGAATATGCACGTAATACTACAGACAATTGAATAAGGTTATGTCATTCTTAAAATATGTTACCAAAAACTTGAAAATAAATAAATAAAAGACTTTGTAAAGAAAACAGAGCCAGCCTTTAGCTGATTGGACCAATTGCTCCAAATAGGGCTCCGCTCAAGAGTGTCACAATGTACAAAAAATCAAATTAAAATCAAGTATCATTTTGATTTCAAAACATTATCCTCAGGAATTTTTTCATGCTTTTAAATTCGTTTACAAACTAATGTTGTCCAATTTTTTCTTGGAGCCGTCCCACTGTTTCAGAAGTCAAAAATTGTAATTTTTTTCTAGGTTTCTGAATTGTTTTTGTTAGTTAAATACGTCCGTACTTTGTGTTCCTCAGTGATCATGAATAAATAACTTTTTTAAAGCCCTTAAATCCCTCAAGAACTTAATTGCTCTACAATGCATCCAGTCATAAAAGCAATACAAAAATTTAGCATTTCTAGAATTTTTAAAAAAATTTTAACTTTCAAGTAAGTGAAATTATTATTTTTAACTTATTAAAATTTTAACAATAAATATTATATTGTTTATTAAAATTTCAAATTGTTTATTTATTTATAAAGTATTAAAACTTAAATATATCGGGGTTACACAAAATGTTCCCATTTGGGCCCACTTCTAGTAAGGTCGGTCCTGAAAGGAAAATAGCTGGTCTGGTCTGCCACACTCTTGTTATAGTTTACTGCAAATAATAGGAAAATATTCAATCTTCACCCTTAAAAATATTCATAATTCCATTTATTATTTTTTTAATATAAGAGCACCTCAAACATTTTAGGTTCACTGAATCTTCAAATTCAGTAAACCTAACCTTCAGATAACAAAACTGCAATATATTTATGATGCATGTCATGAATTTACAGGAAATAGTTAGATATAATATTTAGTAATGTAAAGTTTGATGTAGCACTTCTATTAAGATATCTATACAATCTTTTAAAAAAGTCTCCCTTTTGGAATCAATATCTTGTATGTCTAAAATAAATGGAAATAAGGAGTATTACTTTGAAAGTGATAAATAGTTGTATTAATGCTGATGTTTTCAAAACTAATTTCTTTATTTACTTAAATGACAACACTTACAATTAAGTATCAAATTTAATAAAATTACAATCAAATGTAACTTGCTCAATAACCCAATATGGTTAAGATATTTATTAATTAAAAGCACTATCTAACAACAAGATGTGTACTACCACAAGAAGCGGTAGACATTTTGAAATACTTCCTGTTTTGAAGATCTGTAACGATACTTCAAAGTTTCAAAATACATCAGATATTCCTAGAAATTATTAAAAACGCTTCAAATTTATTTTTGAATAAGTTGCTTATATCATAAGCTTGTAATATTTTCAAAAACTTATATATCTCAAAAAAAATCTTTGAACCAACAATAACTGAACAATAATCAAGTTATTAAATAAAGGATAAGCTTTCTAATTATAGTTTCATAATACTTTTTCATTCTGTCCAAAAAAAAAAAATACTGTTACTTTAATTTTAAGTCAAATTTTTTCAGCAAAATATTAACATGTTAAATAGGCTGTCTAATTACAGCTTCAGAACACTTTTCCATTCTGTTAAAAAAAAAAAAATGTTTAATTTTAGCACAAATTTTATGATAGCATTGTATGTTCTTGGATTTCAAAACTCTCCGTGCTTTTATACATGTGCAGGGTGGAGTTATTTTCACCAAAATAGGGGAAAAGTGAAAAAATGGATGGGGAAATGTTCACATTTTTCTTAGCATAACCTAACAAAGAACTCCGGAAATGTGCTCATACGACTCATTGCCCGACACCCCTTTCTGGAGTGATTGTGCTAATCTCGGGATATTGAAACGTTCAGTAACATGCAACTTATTTTGCAGATATACTGAGGAAAAGTTTAATCCACAGATATTTTATCTCAGCCATCTATTAAGCAAAAAAGTTGCAGAAACACTAATCAAGACTCTTTAAACTATTGTTTAAATAATGCAGAACGTTAATATTAGGAAATTTAGATGTTAGTTATTTTCAAACTATTATTGGTTGAATGTATAAAACTCTTTATTTAATGCTGGAGTATAATTTCTACGAATGTATAAAACTCTTTATTTAATGCTGGAGTATAATTTCTACAAACAAAAATTCCTAAATTCAGTCATTTTATTATCTGATTTTGTAGTCTTTGAAAAAATTTAAATTTTTGTTTAATGTTGTAATATAATTTTCACAAACAAAAATATCTAAATTCAGTCATTTTTTATAGTCCGATTCTATATTCTGTGAAAAAAAAATGTATTAAAATTAATTAATGTTGGAGTATGATTTTCATAAACAAAAATATCGAAATTCAGTTATTTCATTATAGTCTGAATCTGCATTCTTTGAAAACAATATGTGAACACAACATGAAAAGCAGCCAATTCTTTGAAGGAGGTACAGGTAGAATTAACATTATGTACAGAAGTTTGTTTAGTATCATTCCAAATGCAACAGCTAATCTATTATAATAAGATATATTTGAACCATTTAGCCTCAACTGAATCCAGCTCATAATAGTGAACATTGGAAATATAGCTTTAGATGCAATTGGTTAAGCATAATACATTTGCAGACCGATTGGTATCAAATAATCTACATCAATAAATGTGAAAAATGAATTTTTTTTTTCTTCCATTTATTAACACCAAACAGTTAACCCCTTCCCGGCTTGAATTGTTCAAATCTGGTTCATCCTGATTATAGCTCAGGCAATATAAAATTTTACACTGTGTAGCAAGACTTGCACGAACTATTCTTTATATACTTGCTTTGATGACTTTTGTTGACATTTCTAGCCACTAGATGGTAGCAGTATACTAATTACAGGTTGAAAGTGAACTGTTCGAAGTTCTGTTTGTTTAGTTTTATGTAAGAATTTGTAGATAATAGTTTTTGATTATTTTATCCATTTTTTTATTATCACGGCTTGTGTGCAGCCTGATGATTCTGATTTGAGTGAATCCGATTCAGATGATATTGAAGATGAATATCACTTAGATATTTCAGAATCGGATTCTTCTGAAACTGATAGTGATTCGGGTGCAAACTTCAAATTTTTTGACACATAAACTCAGGATAAATTGAGCCTGGAAGGAATTAAATAAATTTTAAGAAATACTGTTAATTGATTCTATATCAAATGTAAGCATAACTTTAAGAAACAATTGGAAGGACAAAAAGGTTTGGCTTTTATTTATCAGTAGTGAAACATAACTTGATATTTTATACTCCTTGCACCTCCTCCTCAGTATCAACAGAAAATTCTTGTATTCATGGAATATCTACAGCAACAAAAATTAAAAGAATAAATTTTATTGTGATAGCAAATTTCAAACATTTTTTGCTGGAGTTTTTAAATAAGGTTTTAATACTGTTTAGACTAAAAGTGTCAAAAGACACTTTTAAAACTTTGATTTCAAGGTGCCTTTTAAATTTATTATTTTCAGGGATGAGATTGGCAAAAAAGCAAAAAGACTGAAATCATACGCGAGCAAAACATTTGCCCCATAATTTATACGCAAAAGATGTTTTAAGAAGTAAAACATCAGAACACGCAATATGATGAAAATATTACACTATAATAATTAATAACTTAATTATTTATAATTCAGTATGTATAAATAAGAAAAAGAATATTAAATCATTCACATTAAAAGTTAACAAACAAGTTTAACACATCATCATGTGCATCGGAAAATACAAAATTAGACATTAAAATATTTACCACCTGTACATCACTGCGATTCAACATACACCCAACAGAAGTCTGAGAAGAATCATATTTAATAGCCTTTTGATAAAAGTTAGCTCAAAAAATAAATAAAAATAAGGACAAATAATAACTTTCATCAGCCTTTTGATGAAAGTTAGCTCAAAAAATAAATAAAAATAAGGACAAATAAAGCAATTGTGTAAAGTGTATTAGCTCTTTAAAAATTATAATAATGTATCATATACTGATTTCTGTTTCCTTTCTTTTATTTTTATAAATTTTTGCAAAAGTAACAGTACAATGATTTTGCACCTTATAAAGCAAGAGGGATCGAGATATTGTACAGTTACAATGACAGATTCATTTAGCACTATTGCTATTTGAAACATTTCCTTAATTGTTAAAGAAGTGGTTTTCTTCCGCTTTTTTAATTGTGTAGCTTTTATTGGTAACAGATCCCTATTAACACGCTTCACCCCTTGTTTTGGAGGCCTAATATCTTTGACAGATTTTTCTTCAATAAAGGATGTGTTTGCATCCTCTGCAAGTTTATTTTCAGTAGAGGCTGAAGTTTTTGCACAGTCTTCATTAGTATCTCTCTGTTTAATGACTGTCATAGTTGTCGGGACTACACTACCTCTAGAATGCCTAGGTAAATCATGTTTTATATTTTTGTTTATGTCTTATTCTCTGCTTTTTTTTGTTGCATTTGCACACAGCTTTTTAGCTGCCTCTTTTGACAGGAGTTTCTTTTTTTGTGTAGTTTATTTATTTGTTTTTGTTCCATTTTTTTTTATTTCTTCATCTTGGTACACCCTACAAGATGACCTTAACTTTCCAACTAATTTTTTTTTCAACATGTTCATGCAAAAAAAAAATCTTTTTTTTTTTTTGCAAAATATGCCACAGAGATTTTGTTTTCTGCAAAAAGGTGGTACTTAATACTTTGAATGGCACTGAATGTTGGAATGTTCATCCTTGTAGAGCTTGCTGATATAATGTTGATTCGTCAGTAGAAGATGAATCAGCTAGTTTCCTAGCCGGTGCAGTTAAGCCGCACGGTTGAGCATATTTTCCCAGAATTTTCTTTCGAAAACGGAAGATAGGAAGGTTTCTTTTCTTTGTGTGAAAGCGGAATTTTCGGAAGAAAAAGCAAATTTTTGTGGGGGGGGGGGGGGGAAACGGAATTTTGAGAGAAAAAAGACAAAAAAAAGCGGAATTTCTTCAAAATAACAAAAAAAGCGGAAATTCGCGAAAAAGCGGAAGAATCTCATCCCTGTATTTTGCTTTAAAATTCTATTATTTGCCATGATTTTGCTTTAAAACAAAATGAAATTAGTTTTTCAACAATTATTTCCACCAAATCCGAAAATGTCAAATCACAATCCTTGATCAGTGTTTAAACACATAAAACCATTACAACGTTCAGTTTTAGTTATATTAAACTCTCTTCTTTGAAGCAACACGAGTTAATTTTGGGACAGACCTCGCAATTTTGAACTAAGGTCAGATGACAAAAACTATAACAAAATTAGAAGTCACACATTCATACCAATATTTTCATATGCTTTTCCTATCATAGTTTTTCAAAAATGCTGAAATTGAAAACCTATTCCTACCATGTGCAGGAACAAAACAAATATCAGATAAAATTTAACAAGTCCTCATTTATCACCAATTAGAGTCAAAAATACATTAAAATAGATGTGCGTTCTCGAAACTTGACAAAAGTATTAAATATTCTTAGATATTGGATAGGAAGCATGCTTCTCACTAACTTTTCTTTACAGATTCATGTAATTACTTTTTGTAACCAATCAAATTAATTTCACTAAGAGAAGTATTTTAATAAAAGCATTTTGTAAGCATTTAAACTCAAAATATGTTTATTATTTTGACAATTACTGAAAATGGCTATAAATACACCTTCAGAGAAATTAATAAGAAAATGACTTGAAAGAAACAAAATATATACAAAACATTTTTTAAAATGAATTGAAACATTTTGATCCGTTTCTACTTCTTATTTCACGTGAATAATATTTTTAAATAACCAAATGTTTCATCATTATTCTTGGGGAAAATTTTTAAATACTCTGAATAAAAATACTTTATGACTTCATGGATCAACATAGTGTGAAAACTTGTCATAAACCAAGTATCTGGTATTATATCTTAAATAAATAAAACAAACAGACACTTCTTATAATAAAGTAAAAGCCAAATTTTTAAAAAATCATAAGATTTCTTTTAATTCATCTTCAAGGAATAAATTATTAAGAAAAAAAAATGAAAATCAACATACAATCACATATTCAAATGATATTCATATATAATAATAATAATAGTTCAGAAGATTCTTGCATAACAGATACTGAAGAGTATGAAACAAAATATATAAGACATAAACAATATTATAATTATAAATAAATTTCACACAGGGTAAAATATCACAATCAAAGAAGATCACATTTATTTGTTCATTAGTCCATGATGAATATACTTTGAAAATAGGTTGCACTCAACTTCTTGAGTTCATCTGAAAAGAAAAATAAATGTTTTAATTTGTCTAGCAAAAGGAAAAGAGAGTGGGAGAGAATGCATGAAAAAGAGGAAAGTACATAAATTAATTTATTTTAATAAGTTCTATACATATGAATGAAAGTTTAAACAAACATATTCTGCAATATTCAACATATTTATTTTATCAGATTAAAGAATTCATGCAGGGACGACTGCAACTCCATTTCAAAAATGCTGAACACTAGTTTAGTGTAAAAATCCAGCATAATTTTGAATAATTCAGGATTGCAGACCTACCAACCTCCAGATTTGAAAAAGAGGTACACATTTTCAATTATACATACACAATCACAAATGCGTAGCATGGCCAACATTTACTTTATTTAACTCATGTACAAATAAGGTAGAGGGGGGTTACTGAGACAATCTTTTATTTTGGCTATATTTTTCTCAAAATTTTATTTTTTTTTACAAAATAAATAAAATGTATTGATTTTAAAAAATTGCTTAGCTGGGTTTAAAATAATCTGATCAGTTTTTTCAAAGACACTTTTTTTGGTCCTCACTCTCCCATACATATTTTATATCTAGACATTATTATTGGCTTACCAATTATTAAAAAAATATATTGGCTTACCAATATTTTTTTTGCACTTCAGAGCTTTAATTTAAGGATTTACATTTCTTCATATATATATTGCTTGATTATAATTTTTTTTTTTTTCATATTTACAGTTGAGTTCTACTTACAAATAAGTCCTATTGACAAATTATATGATAATGTACTTTTACTCCTTTAAAGAAGAAGTTGTTGCAGATTTTTGCGGGAAGCAATTGAAAACTCAAACGTACAAAATGCATACGATTTATTTTTTTCAAAGCGATAATAAACGAATATTCCTTGGAATAGTCCTTGATAAATAGTCTGGTATTTCTTTTCAGATTCTTTCGATGACATCACATCTGGACTGGTGGAAAAAGAAATGCAAGAACAAAAAAAGATTTAAAAAAATATATCTTTGATACCCCTAACATGACAAGATAGACAGAAGAGATAAATAAGTTCTCCCTAGCGCACTAAACAGTCAAAGCAGCACATGTGCCAAAAACCCATGGCGATTGTCACTAGTCAACAAACTTGGATGAAGATTCCGTAGGGGAATGATGCCACACATTCAAAATTTGAGGCAAATGTGGTTGCGGCAAGTGCTGGACTTTTCTTTCATCGCTCTTTTACGGCTTTTTTTATTCTTACTATTTATTTGCTCCGATTCGTCAAAAATACTAAAAAGTGGGAGGAAATCCATGAGAATCGGGAGGTGGGAGAAATTGTTAAAAAGCTGGAGACTTGGCAGTTCTGGGATTGTTAATATGATACACATACATAGATGCATATTTTGACAAAACAACTAGATTTTTATAATTTTACTCAGATAAGAAGTTTGACTACTTCATTAAACTTGAAATAATCTACAAGTTTTAAATTTTTACAATATCTTAATGACAGATTTGTTTTAAAACAAAATTTAAAAAACTACACAACAATTACAATCTCTACAAAAGATAATGAATCTCTGAAAAATTCCAGACTTGAGAAAGTTAAAAATGTGGATCACCCTTGTTTACAACTGTATCATGGGAATTACTCAACAGAAGGAATAAATGAAAAAGTAAATTGAACACAATCAAAATGTTTCAAGTTTGCATTTAATATAGTAACCTTGTAAGTCAGTGATAGGATAATAAAAAGGCATTTCTGCATACCATTGACATCAACAATGTTAGCATTTTTCTGCTGTAATATCACATACAGTTCTCTTTCATCAGACAGCTTTCCCACAACCCAGCAATCACTGACAGTCTTTGCAATAATCTCTCCAAAGTCTTTCATCCTAAAGTGAATAAAATTTAGAAAAAAAGTATTTCAATTTAAAAACAAAAAGTGATTTTTATTTAACTTTTATAATAAAATTGTAAAGGTTTGAAAATTATTTTCTGATACACTAAAAGTTGTACTCAAAAGAAGGCAAATAATGATAAAGAACCAATTCAATTTTTCAAGGAACTAGTCGAAGAGAACTTTTAAACAATACTAAAATTATTTTAACAGAACTTAGTTTAGAAAATTGGTTATTCTTTTTAAAAATATTTTGTTTGTCTAATTTAAAATCCTAATAATGCTGACCTTATAGATACTGAAACATAATGCTTTAAAGTGAATTGATTAGATTCAAACAAAGAAATGAAAATATACAAGAAGTTAATATATAATCTTAAATAAATAATAATAAAAAAGCTTTACTGACTATTTCTACGTTCAAATGTATCAAAGTTTCTCACTATAATATTTTACTTTTTTTGACACAAAATTATAAGATGAACAGTGCACATATATGTTTAAAGAGTTTCCAAAATATTTACGATTTACTCCAGTCTTTTTTCTCATACAAATCAAAATTTGATATCACAGGTTTTAACATCTGAATGAAGATTTTAATTCACTTTAAAATAATTAGAAATTATGTATTAAATCTTCCACTTATCAATCAGGAAAAAACAGATTCTTATACTTCAAATTTTAAATTAAAAACTGAGACTCAAAATATACTAGCAATGGAATTTTGTTAGCCATATTATATTCTATTATTACGCACTAAGAAAGTGCTTAAAATATTTAACATGGTCTCAATAGACCTAGAATCAATAATTATAAATCACCCCCTTGATTCTTTAAAAAAAAATTTCCTAGAATACAATAATTATGTATAAGAAAAAGGTACAAATAATTGCACCCTATCTTTTGTTAAAAATATTAAATGCAACACAATAAAGAACTTCTTGTGAAAGAAATTATTTAAAAGTACATTTTGAGATTTATAAATTTTAAAGATTTACCAATTTTTGCTATAAAAAGTACAAAATAATGATAATTCAAATAATTCAATATCAAATTTATTAAAGAGCACTTAAAAAATTTTCAAAACTGTACACAAAAAACTTTCTTAAATATAATATTAACAGCAGAATTTAATTACAAACTAGAAATATCAATTTGCTCCTAAAAATTAGCTACCAATATTTTTAGACACATAAACCAAACACCTTGAAGAGGAAAATTCACAATTAATAATTTAATCTTACTTTGACAAATCAGTATAAAAATCCCCAAAAAGTTTCATAATATCAATAGGAATGAGGGCATGACCAGTGCTTTTCATATCAGCATGCATTGTGGTTTTCTCAGCTAAATTCATATGGTTGAAGTACATATACATGAATTTTGATTGCTGTTCTGCATTCAACCTTAAAGGAAAAAACATTCAATCTGTTTTTGTTCACTATTTTTATAATAAGAGACATTTCATGTAATTTTCATTCATAATTATAACATTTCATAAGTATTACATACAAACATCAGAACAAAATTTGAATGATTTTGAAACAGCTAAAGAAAATTTTATTCACACAAAAAAATAAAGCTATCATTTCTGAGAAAAAATTGATTTTTTTTAAAAACTAATTTCATTCTTTTCCACTACACAGCTTGGCATTTTATTTCTCTTGGGTATCATTTTGCAGACAAAAGAATTAACTTATAAATTTCAAACACCAGTTTTGACTACAAATTGATTACTTTTGATTTTTTTTTTTAATTCAAGTAAACTTACAATTTATTCTGCACCTTTTCATTATGTTGTTATCATTAATCCCTATTGCTATTTTAAAAAATAATTATGCTATGTGGCTCACAGACAAACATCACACAAAATTTCATAAAGTACACAGAAATCAAAAACTTTTCATTTTTTATTTCAGTTACATTCAAATAAAAACAAAATGATTTTAAAAGAAGAAATAGTTTCAATTAAGATAAAAATTATTGACAATGGACATATAAAAATATTAATCAGAAAAATAAAAAATATTATTCATGTAGGATATTACCCATAAAGAATACTTTAATCACTGCATAAAATTAAATTGTAAGAGCTAGATTAATAATTTTTGTGATAGATGGAGCTAAGAATCCTGCTCATGACATGTGCCGAGCAGTGCCATCTTTTCCCCCCTCAAAACCAGCTTGCACGCTCAGAGCAGAGCAGCACACCGCAGGCAGCAGACAAGTACGTAACTTCTCTTGTAATCCTTTTTCTTATCATGCAAGATAAATCAGTTTTGGTGCAGTTAAGTCGCCCAATCATCACGTTGTGATAACTATGTCCCATCTAACTTTCCTTATGGCTCTAAATCTCAAATACAGTAATTATCTTAACCCAATAATGTCTACCCAAAGTTTAATCTAGCTCATAAATAATTCTTCTAATAACTTCATGTAAATTAGTAAATCTCTTGTTATCATTCTTTGTACATATCTTTCCCCCCTGTAAATTCACCCTATAGTATTTAAATAAATGTTTCTGTATTTAACTTGAAGTCTCCTCATTTATTTTGTAATATTTTGTTTTAAATTTAATGTAATAAAACCCCTTAAATCCCCTAGACATAAATCCGATCTACTTACCCCTTAAAGGTAACCCTTCCGTAGGCATTCTGTTTAGTTGAATGAAATTCCACATTTATATAATTGAGTTTCATTTTATTTGAAGAAATAAAAATTTTGAGAGTCAGAGAAAAACACAACAGGAAACACAATATCATCCAAACTTTTATAACTATTTTTTGAGAACTATGAACTATACAATAATGACATTCAAAATAAATATTTATATAAAGCAGTGGTTACAATTCAATTCAAAGTTGCAACTAAAGTAATTATGATTCCTTATTAAAGAATATTTCCAACGCCATTCATCTAGAGAAAGTGGTAGTTAAAGTTTCTTGTTTTCCTTAGAGCTTTTTAATAACTTGAACCAGACATATTGTTTGCCAACATTACTCTTTGTCTCATAATTCGACAGAATCTTACACAAAAACTAAACTGAACATCAATGTCCAATGTAAAATCTCTAAGATCTAGCCAGACTTTCACTAAGTACACCAAAACTATGCAAATATTTTTGTTTGAAATCACACTTGTGAGAATGAAGAAAATGGTATCCTTACAATTCTTGAATTAGCTTGTATATTATTACAGACTGCCACAACCTTCTTCTAAAATACTCTTTGGTAAATTGCATAAAATATATTTGGCATTGCCTTTGCTATTTTAAATGTTATATGCTTTTGGTGAATCTTATAAAGGCAAAAAATTCATTGGGGAATGATATAACAGCCAAAAGTTAAAAACGAATTTACAGCCATATAACATTTCCAAAAAGAGAAGTAAAATACAATATAAAATATTTTAAACAAATTATTTTCGTGTATAAAAGAAATAACACATATCAAACATCTTTACACTTACATAGAAATTGTTTTTGAGTATTGCTCTCCAACTTCCGAGGCCAAATTTGATAACTGATTACCTAGTTCTGCATCCAAGCTTTTGAAAAGCTCAAGTTTTAATTCAAAAGAATCTAAAAATTAAATCATGAGTTTAAATAATTGCAAAAAAAAGATACTAATTACAGTATTTCTTTGAAAAATCATAAAATATATAACTAAGTAAAAATTATAGTCTCTGGAATTCCAACACTATGCCCTTTCTGCTTGATAAATGGCAGCTTGGGTATTTGCACTGCGGATGTTACTTATTAAGACCAAATTTCATACATTTTGAAAAGTAATGTAATGCAAACAAATCATGCCCCTAGCTTGCAATTTTTTAAAATTTTATGCAACACAGTAATAGTTCAAATTATATAATATTTACATGGTTCCATTCTGACTAGTACATTCAAAAACTATTGTTTCTCTTTTTAATTATCATAAACAAGCAACAAATACTTTTAATCTGAAGTAATTACAGTGAAAGCTCTCTACTGCGGCCACCCTCTGTCCCAAAGGAAAACTGGCTGTTCAGAGGGGTAGCTACTTACTCTAAAGGGGTTTAATGTTTGAAAGTAACAAAATATTATTAAAACAAACACATTTTGTTATTTCTGACAAAGTGAATTTTAAGAATCACTTTAAAAAATTTTTTATTTGTGTTTAAAAAAAAAAAATACAATTTATGTTTTTTGGATCTTTCAGCTTTTCAGAGGAAACTATTTTTTCAATTTTGTTTCTTCATTGGAAAAGTAAATCCCTAATCGATTAATCAGTAGCTGTTGAGGAATGGGCAACAATATAATCTATTTTTTCCTAAAGTCTGTTGAGCAGAAAATTTCATTTTCTGATGGTTGCTACCCATATTGGCAACTTCTTTGTCAGAGCAAGGATCAGTGCTTGAGAAGCACAAATGAATTCTTAAATGATCTACCCTGTAGAGGCCTAAGTTCACTTGTCTCTCTACATTGAGAAGGGAATTACTAATTTCAATCTGGCTTATGTTGCATTCTTTGTTCTTTCTTTCCTCCTTTTTCTCTTAATAAAGTGTCCAAAGTCAGAGATGAAAGGAATTGGTTTTATTGCAGTTGAATGGGTGACCACCATGCCTCCTTAGAGGGGTTTGAGTGGCCATTCCTAGAAATGATTTTAAGATTATTTCTATAGGCCAAAAATCCGTGCTAAATAAGAGTGGCCATTGAGAGAGGTGACCGCTAGGCAAGAGTGGCCACTTAGAATAGTTTTACTGTATTAATTTATCCTAGAAATAAATTATTTCATCATAATTCATACACAAGCTGTTAATCAATGTAATTTTATTATTGTTGATGTGCAGAGTAACTAATATGTTTGTAACAACACTAAGAACTTTTTAAAAGTGACATTTTCTTATATAATAATAATTTAAAGCAATAAAATTTCACAAATGATTGACTAATTATATGAGAAACATTGAAATCAATTTTAAAAAAATTTAACTATGCATTCAATAAATAAAAAAAAAATTACCTTCCACCAGAAGACAAACAGTAGCATTCAGGGCTCTATAGGTGATAAGATAACAACAAATCTTGCCATTGCTTAAGAATATCTTGGGGATCTTTTGCAGACCAGACTGATCATCCATTGATTTTGGCCCAGTCATAAACCTGAAAGAGAAAGGAACATTCATAGGTCAAGAACATTTGAATATCTTCAGACAATTTGCCGTTGTTCAGGCAGAAATCACAAAGTCCACAAAAACCTTTTGATGAACTACTGCATTCAATTAGAATTCGGAATTAATTATTTCATCATAGAAACCTGTTGTGTAAACATCAGTAAATCAATCACAGGAGACAGAAATCTGTAAAATAATTTTTACAATTTATCATAACAACATAAACTTAATCAAGTTTAAACTGACCACATCTCGAAACTATAGATTGGACTTGGTGACTTTTGCCTGGAGATGATATGCACTTCCAAAAAATGTTTAAATAAAAATAAACATAAAACCACTCTACAGACCTCTTCTATTCGAAGGAAAACCAGTTGCTCTAAAGAGGTTTCATGTTTGGATGTACAATATAAGTATTTAAACTTTCTTGTATTTACATTGTTGAAAGTTCCTTTATTAGACACCTCATAAATTATCACATCCTCTGCTCTAAAAAATCATAAACTTGTCATGTGCACTCTAAAAAAATACTGGAATTTGTAAAGTTACTTTTGGAGTGATAGGATATGTAATTCTTAGATGTCTAAATAAAGGAGCTAACAATGATGTAAATTCAAGAATCATCTACATCCTTTCATTATTTTACAAGCATTTTGCACCGATTTTGCTAACTAACGTTGAAGAGTCTGATAAAAGAGACCACTTTCATTAGTTTTCCAACCCTAAAACAAAGAAGTGTTGTGATGCACAGTTTGAGAGGTATTGTTGTGAACCAAATAAAGGGGTTAAATAAACAAACCAGCAGGAGTGGTCTCCCCTAAACTTTCTCGTACACTTCCCCAAAAAAGGTGCTGTTTCCTCTCCCCCGCATGGATAAAAAAATTTGAACCTACTGTAACCCAGAATCCTATGACTATCAGAAAGTTTTTCATTGTAGGTTATAGTGATTGTAAAATATTTAGGTAAAGAATCAAATTCAAAGAGATGCGTAACGATTAAAACGCACACTGCTAGGTTCCACTCTTGCCGGCTCAAGGACAAAGTGACGTAATTCGCTCAATAGTTTCCGCGTGCACAGAGATTGCTACCAGTACGCATGCACATGGAGAATTGGATTAGAAAAATTAATTATGCAATTTGAACACCTTGTTTTCAACCAATTGACACAAAAATTGGACACAAATCTACAATCAAGGTACGAAGGCCACATACCAAATTTCACTTATCTAAGTAATTTTGTAAAGAAGTTATTGGGATTAAAAATTTGTGCTATTATACAGATGGACAGACAATCAACCCTTTGACGGATTTGGTCCAAAATTTAATACGGACCTACAATCATGATGATAAAACTGTGTAAAAAATTTTATCCATCTAACTATTCAAGTTTTTGAGTTATAGTGTTTGCATGACTGCGGACAGACAGACTTCCAATAGACGGATTTTGTCCAAAATATGATGGAAACCTACAAATTATGTGTAAAGTTCACATACCAAATTTCATCCCTTCTAATAGTTTTTGAGTTATCGTGTTCACAGACATACATAATTCCAAAATTGTGTTTTTCGGACTCGGGGAGGTCTAAAATGAGGAGATTAGACAAAATCTCGAGTTCGAATTTTTTGACAATTACAATACTTTCTCTTTGTATACTTCATAAACGAGAAAGTAAAAAAGAAAAAAAATTTAAAATATTTTACACATAACACATTCAAATACATAATTTATTTTTAAATGTTTAATTTGATACAATTTGTACAAATTTGTTAATACAATTTGTACAAATATTTACCTCCCAAAATGAGATCCAGATCCAAAGGGACTAGTTCTAGAAGGAGAAAAGACACCACCTTTCACCTCAGAATCAATAAAGGATGGTATCAGTTCTAGAGAGAGATGTTGATAGAGTATTTGTGTGTCTTCTGGCTCCAAACCACTCCTTTAAGGGGTAAAAAAAAAGTAAGGCAAAACTGATACTTTCAAACTCATATTTAATTCATAAAAACAAAACAAAAATACAATATGCTAAAAATTCCTCTTAATAATCCATAAAAAATGCCATGCACGAAAAAAGCATTATTATTATTCTATTGGCTTATCCTCTCTATGAAATATTAAAGAAATAAATCAAATCCGTATTAAATTTACCTCAAAAATAAAAGTGGATATTTGTTGAAAATATATTTACAGAATATTATTAGTACAGAGTTTGAAACAATATGTATATACAGTATTATCAAGCAAGTACTTTCTTTTGATGTTTTGGGGAGAAATGCATAAATAATCACCAGTGAATTAAAGCCTATTTCTTCAGTTTTAGCTATTTATATGGCATAAAAATTTCTACACGAGATGAAAACTTGTTAAACAAAAGGATCTATAATTTGAAATAAGAGACTTGAAGTTTGTGAAAAAAAAAAAATATGAAAATGAAAGATAATTAATGATCAATAAAAAAATAAATTTGATAAATATTTATAGTTAACTCTCCTGTCAATTATTAAAGCTTTGTACAAGTTATATTAATATTTGGACAGATTTCATCAAACTACAGCCTGCTTGGTTAAAAAAAAAAATTAGGCAAGAAAAGAAAATATAAACTTATAATACAGACATTTTGAGTAATACAATAAGGAAACTCACCATACTAACTGGTCATTGTATAGGAATACTGAATACTTGACGCACCTGAAAAGTAATAAAATTTTAGTGATACTGGATCCTGCATGCCCTTAATTATGCATATGTAAAATATATAAGCTTGCACCAATAATCTCTCTCTCTCTTCAGTTATTGACTCAAATCTTAAAAGAAGAGTTTTATATTGTTGAGCATTCTAATAAAAAACATAAAAAAGCAACAAGCAAAATATCTGATTGGAAATTCCTTTACTTTTTTAAAATTTGATGCAGATGATATTAAACTCAAAAATAATGAAAAAAATCCTTCATTTTCAAAACAATAAAAGGTTCTTCAAAATGTTTAATTTTAGTTTCCCAGTTTTAAATTTCTTAGTCATCTCTTTTTCAAAATAGTTAAAATTCTTGTAATGTGAAATATCATCAGAGGGTATATCCTGTAATATGATGAGATACAGAAGTAAGCTTAATAAAGTTGAAAATAATGCTTTTTGGTCATACTAATTGTCTTGATGATTTTAGAAAAAAAACCCTAGAACATCATGGAGATAAATCATTAATCATGATTCTGAAGCAGCAATTTGTGCTAGATGAATTAAATGGCAATCCCATAAATTACTTAAGCTGTCGTATACTTTCAAATTATGCTATTTTCTGCAGAATCAGGAGGCAGGCTTAATACATTTCTTGATCATTAATGCAAAGAAAAGGATAATGCACTGTCCGCAACTTAATAGATCGGACAATCGCTATAACTCAGGGAGTTATTATCTGATCTTAACAAAACTGGTGCCGATGGAAATATCTCGAGGCTCGAGACATTTCCATTGACACCAGTTTTGAGAAGATCTGATAATAACTCCCCGAGTTATAGCAACTGTCCAATCTATTAAGTTGTGGACTGTACAACAATGCTATCTAGCAAAACTATGTCTAATGGGGTTATAAAAAAAATACATGCAAACATAATGTAGCAGTTTCGAACGAATACACTGCAATAAATGCATAAATGGAAAGATTACAATCCATAGTACAAGATAGGAATAAATAGGAAACAATACATTAGCATTATTAAAAACCTTCTTATTACTCTCACAGTCACCTTTATAACAACATAATCAGAAAAACCCACCATTTTCTATTTTTATCAATTATTTTCATGAACTAAAAAAAAAGTTTTTAAACTTTCAGGACCTATTCAAAACTCCTCTAGATCTATCATTCTTTTTTTCCAATGGTAATTCTGGCATCTACTTGCTGTAATAGTACACCAAAAACATTTTAATAAAATGCAGCATTAATAAAACTATCCAATTCATATTGAAGAATTTTGTGTTTATAGTATCCTGATAGATTGAGAAAAAAAATTGAAAGTTTTCACTAGAATTAAACACATGAATTATGGAAAAATTATTTGTGATTTTTTTCAATATCACACATAATGTTCTTGTGTATAACTAACTATAAGACTTTTTTTAAATTTATTTTGTGACCTTTTGTTTTTGCTTTATTGTTATTCAATATAATTGATATGATCTTTTCCTTAATTCATTGTGTTTTTTAATTTCAACTGAAAACAACATGTCATTTCAGAGGAGGATAAAAGAATATGAAATTTAATAAAGACTAAAATTTGCTTACTATGATGGAAGAAAAAAACTTATTCTTAAATTAAAGCTTCACAATATTACAAATACTTCTGCTTAGCCTGTTTGAGTTTCAGGAATTAATGCAAAATTTAATTTCAAATACATCATGCTTTTTTAAACCATGTAATTATTTCCAACTTTTTGAAATTTCAATATCCACAGGCAATATGCACATGAGGACCTCATTTTAAGCAAAAATGATTAAAATTATGACAGAAAAAAATTAAGCTTTGTAATCCATCTCTCCAAAATCCATTTGCTAATAAATTAAATCTTTGAAAACTTACTGTTAAAAAAATATATACTGAGCTAGTCAATTAAGGGATGAGAATTTGATTGGTTCTGAAATTTTAATGGTGGTACTATCCTTGCTATTTGCACGAAATAATTCAATATTAAATAGTAACAAAAAGACATGCACAGCATTAAGTATCAAACATCTTTATTTGAAAAAACAGCATGTAACAAATAAAATAAATACAAAAAGAGGTAATTTAGGCATGGTATTTTTTGTAAAGGAAAGTAAAATTAATATTGTCACTATCTAAACAATATTCTTGAACAAAAAGGTATAAAAATTTGAACATTGCAATAGAAATTCATATTCATATATATTACATATTGATATTGAAAAATCAAAATTATAAACAATAGGTTCTAAAATATTGTGGCTATTCAATCTCAAAGAAATATTAACTGCACACTAAAACAATATCACCAATCAAATGCTGATTGCAATTTTATAGTCAACTAGCTGTTATGCCCGGCATTGTTCGGGAATAAAATACTTTCCTGTCTAATAGTTTTAATATCAAAAACTACTTTCGTATAGAAAATTACAATACCCAAATTTTTTTTATCTTCTGAAATGTTTTATAATTAAAATGAGAATATCAATTGAACCAGACGATTTTTAAAAACTGAAACTGACGATAGCTAATTTTCTCCATAAGTTCTTAATATTTGTTGCATAGGTACTTCAAATTTTGTTCAGAAATCTTGCAGTAAAAGAAAGATTTTAACGGATATTTTGGGACAATGAATTACATAGTAAATTTTTAATTAAGAAAAAGTGCTGAAATAAATATGAATAAAAAAATAATAAAATTAGTTAGTCCTCATCGAGAATTCTTCTAATGTGAGATAGCAACAGTTCTTCTTATGTATTCTTGTTCTTCACCAATAAAAAAAAAGTGTTACAAATTGTAAATTTTATACACAATTCTTGAAAAATTTTTTAAGGGCAACGAATTGAACGGAAATGAAACTTGTGTCATGAAAAGATAATTTTTTAAACCTTAAATATTTGTAAAAATAGTTTTTGTGACATAATACATATTTTTGAAAAATATCTCGAAAAATAACAAATCTTGCTTAATTTCCAATGAACTGAAATTTTAATAAGATTAGGGCTTTTAAAAGTTGATGATGATCTCTCTCTTCTTATATAAAATATATTTATAAAAATAAGCAAAAATTTCAGAAATAAAGATAAATTAGTTTAAAGTCTAACCGTTGCCTAGCATCGGAGTAGCTATAAATTTGCGTTATTTCAAAATTGTCTGCAGATAATTAACAATTTAATCAATTTTGAAAAATTAATAAAAATTGAAGAAAAATGTCACATACATAAAATTGGTATCATTGAAAAGGTAAAAATGTGAACGTTAAGATGATATACAAATAATTTTTGTGGAACGAATTGTGCCAAAGTTATTGTGGAAAAACGGTTTTGGTTAATTTCTAATTAACTGACTGTTTGATTAACATTTGCACTTTAAAAAGTTAACAGTAATCTTCCCCTTGTCTTAATTAATAAGTGTGAAAAGTTTTGTTGAAATTAGTGCTGTGGTTTAGGAGGAGATGTGGAACATACATACAAATATACCCACAATGACTTTTATTTATATTAAGATGTCAATTAGGATCAAAACAAAACACTACTAAAATCAGAAGGTGCTTAATGTAATCATGGTTATTGACATTAATTCCATACTTTTATGAAAATCAATTTTGATATCATCAATGCTAGAAATGTGACATTTTATGATTGGCTACTTCGTTTCATGTTACCAGTCAAGAACATTCCAACCGCAAATTGAATATGAACCATATGCATTTAAAATCTGATCTTCTATTACATATGTTCTCTAATTGCCTCAATACTGACTTTTAACTTTGTAAATTTTCCGATGTCATGGAAGAAATTTATAAAACTGAAGAAAGTTTCTTTAAAATCACAAAAGGAAAACATAAATAACTTTGCTGATGTGAACAGATTGTTCCTCACAATTTAACACCATCCTTTAAGAAAGTGGGAGAGACAAAGAACATATTTTTCCTGAATTGCTATTTTTCTTTCAAACAAAAATAATTACAAAAATTTCAGTAGAAGTACCTGTCATACCCAATTTTAAGAAATGCACGCAAATTAACAAATATAACATGTGAATTCTAGCTAAATGCCAATACAAGTCATTTTCCATATTAGTATATATGTTTCCTCCAGATTTACAGTAAAACTAAATAATACATGCAAGAAATATCAGATTTTAATTTGAAAGGAAGGGGGAAGGGCTTCTAATTACAATGATATATTAGCCAAAATAAGCAGCAGATCATCCATCAGAGCTGCCTCATCTCTTATAATTGTTTTTTTAAATATTTCTAATGATTTTTCATTATATTTGCTTACTTGATCATACTGAGAGATTGATTACAGCAAAACTGAAAAATAAATAAATGATGCAAGGAAAATGGCAGTAGGAATTATATGGGACAAGGCATTATTATTCTGTTAGACATTCTGCTTTAGTATTGTCTTGAAGGAAACAATTCCAGTTTAATCCACATCATTTATTTAATTTTCACCTATTTCTTCTCTTGTAAGTCATTCACTCATTATAATAAAAACATTTTTTTTTGTTTTCAATTATTTAAATGACATGGCATTTAATGTGTATTAATATATGATTAAATACTCTGGCATTTTTAGACTTGTACTATCTAGTTGATTGGCAATCGGGGGGAGGGGAGGACACAAAGAAATTTGTGTCTGCAGAAAAAAACTGTCATCAATAACTCTAAATGATTGCTTTTAAAATAAAATACTGGTTATTCAATGAATGACTAGTATTATACTTAACATTAAGAAAATTTAATAGTTAGGATCTAACTTTTTTTAATGTGCAGCATTGCTCATTCTGAGCTGATGAGCAGCCACTGCCCAATGTAAATGAACACAGCCGTAGCTATTTTGTGAAGAATGTTTTTAAGGGCAAAAATTAAAATATTATGAGGAGTTTGAAATAAAAGCAAAAGCAAACAAATACAAAGAATATGTAACCACAACCAACAAGAGGAAAATAAGCATGTTGAGAAATATTCATTTGTGCAGTATTCCTAATGAAACATGATTTACAATTCAGAAAGATGAAAATTACATGTTTTTTTTTTTAATATGCAAGTTATGTCATTTTGAGAAAAAAAACCATAGTCTTCCAAAAGCAAGATACGGAAGTTACTAGTTGACAATAGTAAATTTTTCTCATGTTAGTTGGTTAAAATATATAATATTTTCAATAGCTCAGTACTTTAACCCACTAATCCTGACTATGGTGTTACTGCATGAAGCAGTATGAAATATAACAATTAAAAGCTGATTTTTAAAAAAATACAGACATATTATATTTCCCACTTAATAATATATATATCTATTGCACTAGGATAAAGCAAACATAATTCTATGTATATATTATAAAAAAGACAACATATTATTATTCTTATATTTTTATAACAATATTTTCAAAAGAGTATTACCTAAATTTTTCTTCAACTTGATTAATGAAACAAAGAATTTTGAGAAAGGAGTAACGTTCAAGTGGTAAAAAATGGATCCCTTGAAAAATATCCAGAAGATCAGCATCACTGGACTTTAAATTCATTAGATACTGAAGAAAAATGGAAAAAAAAAATCATGTCAGCCTTTCACATAAAATTCCTAATAATAGTTTAACAAAATTTTTAAAAACTGGACAAAAGTCATCACATGGCTCCCACTAACTTAATTTTTTTTTTTTAAATTTTAGTTTTAAAAAAGGAAACTTCAAGAATAATTTTTCTTTCAAACATCTTTTCAAGGGATCCAATTTCCATAGAATTATACAACTATACAATTATGACTAGAAATAAGAACAGATAGAAAGATGATTAATTAAAAAAATTTTTTTTTCCTTTTTTCCTCCCACAATATTGCTATGTGATATGCTGTTTTGTAAGCACTATAAAGCAGCAAAACAAAATTCATAAAATGACTAAAAGAAGCGACAAAAAGACTTTAGTCCGATTTATGTTTCAGTTTACACAGCAAACACACAAGAAACAGCACTTTTAGATAACATGGAAGTTGGCAAACATCAAATATAACAGAAAAAGTTCCAACTCAAATCAGATCGGACATTATTTAATGTATCATTGATTAGCTTAAAATAGATGTCATGCATGTAAAAGGTAAAGTTATTCAGAAGAAGGTTGAAACAAATAAATGAACATAAAAAAAATTTTAACTGAAAAGTTTTTGAAGGTACTATATTTAAACTATTTTGGATTTAAATCTGTGAGCATTTTAAAGCAAATTTTTAAAGCTTTAACAGAATTTAAAATTAATTCAATGTTTTACGAATTTTTTCAAGTTGTGGGAACCATGTAGAAAATTTTAATCAAAATATAATTTAATCATATAATATAGTATGGTACTTCCATATTAATGCCACCGCAGCTACAGATTGGCGGTAATGCGCCAATAAAGAGACTGGCGTAAGTACAAAAACCGCCAAATAGACGGCACTTAAAAATCGCCAAATCTGTAGCAGCGTTGGCGTTAATACTTAAAAACCGCCAAATCTGTAGCTGCATTGGCATTAATACGTAAGTACAAAAACCGTCAAATTGGCGGCCTGCCAAATCTGTAGCTGCGTTGGTGTTAATACGCAAGTACAAAAACCACCAAATTGGAGGCACTTAAAAACCGCCAAATCTGTAGCTGCGGTGGTGTTAATATGTAAGTACCTATAATATAAACTAAAAACTTCCTATATAAGACATTTAGCACAGAGTAGTAAAAGAAAAAAAAAACTTTTTCATAAATGACTAATGTGGCAACAATATTTTATGAAAACTGTTGCACAGAATGCAGTTAGTGACCAATAAAACGTTAAAGCTTATCAATATATTAAAAGCAATAATAAACAATATAAATAAAATATTTTAAATTAATAGTCAATATATAACTTGTCTGAGAGAAACTTTTTCTTAAAACCAAATTCCTCAGATTTGAAACTCGCACTAGTCTTTATATCAAGGTATAAAATATATGAAATCACATTCAATAAGTAGATTTTCCTTTTTCTTAAAATTTGTATGCAAATTTAGTAAATAAATAATAGCATTAAACTTCAAAAATTGTAACAATTGAAAAATAAAAATTTAAATAATACGATAACTTATGTTTTTCAAAGTAACTTATATTGAAAATTGTCCAATCTGATGTCAATACTGACTTGACACAGAAGTTTGATAATTGGAATTAAATGTATCCAGTTACTTTTAGTAAATAAAAAAAAGCAGATCAAACAAGCAGAAGCATCACATGCAGATCTTTTTTTCACTCATGCAGCTTTCCACTGTTTATAACTTAGTAGAGCACATACATTCATGAGAATATTAGTTTGAGCTAAAAGGAAAGACAAGACCATAGTTAAAAAATAGGAGTTGTTTATTCATTGGTTATTAATAAACAGCTGTAGAGAATGTTAATTCATCATTAAGAATGAAATTAAGCTTTAGATTATATTAATTAAATTTTAACATGCAAAGAATGATAGAATAAACATTGGTAACTCATTTTTAAAACAAGATATAAGAATGATTTTATAATTTATGAGCCTCTCAATATTACTAATTTTGCAGCTTCAAAACACCACACCAGTAAGCAATTACCAGTTTTGGTACTTACGTATTAACGCCACCAAGGCTACAGATTTGGCGGTTTTTGTACTTACACATTAACGCCAATTTAGCGGTTTTTAAGTGGCATCAATTTGGCGGTTTTTGTGCTTACGTATTAACGCCAATTTGCGGTTTTTAAGTGCCGCCAATTTGGCGGTTTTTAAGTGCCGCCAACGCCACCGCAGCTACAGATTTGGCGGTTTTTAAGTGCTGCCAATTTGGTGGTTTTTGTACTTACGTATTAACGCCAATTTGGCGGTTTTTGTAAACAAGATTGCTCTTTATTGGCGCATTGCCGCCAATCTGTAGCCTCGGTGGCGTTAATACGTAAGTACCCCAGTTTTAATATCTGTCAAAGAAATTTAATCTTTTGCACTAAAAAAGTAATAAGATGCTTAATTATATACTTATGAATGCAAGAATTCATTTCAGTGCTTAGGAAGCTGAAAGATATAGTAATTGATTTGTTTTAATTCCTAAAAATTGAGCTGAGAGTGTTTGCTATTGTATGGCTTTTATAATAATCATTATCTAACAAGAATGTGACAACAATGCATTATTCAGAATGGCAAGTGTAAAGGGTTAATACTGAAAATCAAATGTGGTAGCACCTTCACAAAAACAGTGAACAAATAAGTTAATGAAACAGTGAAGTTAACAGTTAATATTGCTGGAAATGTGACAAGTATGCAAATGAAGCAATTTAAGTATAATATGTCAAAAAAAATAATACATACATTTTCATAGAACTCATTCAACTTCTTCCTCAAGGTAACAATATTTTCTCTTTCTTCTCCTACAATACTACTAAAAGTTCCATGCATTAGCTGAAAAAATATAGAACTTTTAAGTTACCTACTAATTTCTATACACAAAATTAACACACAAATATTAAAAAGTAATACAAGGACTGCATAGCTTAATAACATTAATGCCCACCTATTAGCTTGTTTCAGTATTAGGAGGGAAAATAACCAGTTAAAAGCAACTACAGCAATTTGTAATTTTAACTGTGACAAAATCTATAATAACACAAATAACAAATTTTTTAATTAATATTTTTTTTTATATTTGAAACCATCACAATTCATAATAATATAAATAAAAAAAAATCGAAATGCATCAGCTTCCTTACCGTAAACATTCTGTATGATTTTAACAGCAGAGACTGATAAACATGATCTTGTATTTCATCTGTAAAGTATTCCATATAGGCTTGACCATCTCTACTCTTTTGCTGACATGGTACGTTCAATGTCTATTTGAAAAAAATAAAAAGTATCAAAAATATATAAATATTACTAAATTAGGAAATATATTCTTAAAAACAAGTGCAAATATTTTCCATTTCACCATGTAAAAGTGCATATATTCTAAATAACATTTAAATATCAAGGATGAAGATATACCAAATTAAAATAATAAAAAATATTAAAAATCTATCTGTACTTATCTATTTAATTAAACCTTTAAAATTAAATAGATCTGAAAATTTGTTTCACTAATATGTTAAATATTTATTAGCAAAATCGAACCTTCTAACCGCCCAGAAAATCTACTATTATCTTTTAGAAATTTAGATTTTCCTAACATTTTTCTCCCATTAAACAAAAAGAAGTGGTTCAACAATATTGAAACCTGATGATTATTGCAATCTGAATGTAAGATTTTGCTGTTATATTCTAAACAAGTTACATGTTGATGTTCTTACTAGAAATGCTAATACAAAGAATATGCAAGTGCCTGTCCACATTAAAATACCTCAGCATGTAGGTATGGATTTATTCCAACATGATTACAGATAAAGAGCATGGGAATCAAAGTCTTTTACAAAAATTTATAAACATGACCACAATACAGAAAGGAATATTTATGAAGCATTTGGAACTCAAACAGATAGCAAAATTATACATTATAGATTTTTTTTTAATAGAAAAATTATAGATTAGCAAAATTATTTTGAATTGTAATCCAATGGTATGATTCTTAACGTTTGAGTGTGGTGACATTTTCGCCACATGAAAAGCGAAGCACTTCGCCGCACTCAAACAGTTAAAAATGGTCTGAACAGAACAAATACTCAACAATAATCATCAATGGCAAACTTGGTCTAACCTGACCAATGCAAAATTATGAAGAAAAAAAAATCGCAGAAATACCAGGCATACATCTGAAAAAATAAAGAAGTTTGATACATAGAATTCCAGAATGCTCTAATCTTCTGCATAAGGAATTAGCACTGCCTGGAAATCAGAATGTTCCTCTACCTCAGACAGGGGCAGATTAAGCGTATTGGGGGCTCTATTAAAGCATCACACACATACACTTGCAAATTATCAGCATTACATTTTTAAAAAATGCACAATCTCATATTTAACAAGAGTAATTATATTTTTATTATTAAGAATTGTAATAGACAGAAGACTAATGCTAAATTTGTATTATTCTGAAACTTTGTCAGATTATTTTATAATACAACAAAGATGAGGAGCTATATAATTATTCATGATAAACCGGGATGGTCTGTGTATAGGGATGCAAATAATATTTAAATAGAATATTCATACCATCACCATCCAAAATCCAGGTTCTGGTTCTAAAAACACTTGTTTTGTCTTTTGAGTATGCAAAGCCTCACAGGGTGATGTTCCAAATGTACTATAAAATAAAGAACCAAAAATATAATTACAGTTAAAATTGCAATGACCTTAGAAACAATATAAGAAAGAACCACTGAAAAGTTCTATAATGAACTGAAGTTAAAAGTTTATGTCAATTAATACCATGATTTGACATACAAATGCAAAATTTTTATTACAAAGTATTTCATTCTTCTGGCTATGTTATTATAGCATTCCACATAAACATGATCAAAACTAGCCCGTGATTTCACACAGAAAAAGGAAGGGGGGGGGGGCCCGTGCATGCTTGGAAAGTTGCTATAACAGAAACAGTTTACAATTTCAATCAAATACACAATTTTGCACTAACAGACTGATTAAATGCAGTGTTCCATAAAGAAATTTAAGAATAAGTTTAAACAAAATTTTACTCCTTCATATTTAATAAATAGTTAAAAACTGTGCCTCATTAAAAGCTTCCTGCTCATGGACAAATAAAAATAAAAGAGGTACTTATCTGTTTAAATAATGTTTTAGTCAGTTGGATTTGCAGATATTCAAAGAATCAGAAAAAAAAAATGAAATTTTTCTCCACAAGGTTCAATATTTTTTCAATCAAACCAATTTTAACTTAAAGAAAAAGTACATGTGCATCAATGTCCTTCAAGAGGTTAGGTTAAATAATTTATTGCAAGCTGTTAGCTTTTACTTCAAAAAAAAATTTTGCGTTTCATTTTAAAATAGCATAAGTTCACAACAATCAGCAACAGAAAAGTAACAAAGACAATAAACAGAATATTTTAAATTTTAGAGTGTATGCAATAATTATGACATTTATTTTATTCAAGAGTAGAGACCAGTTACATCACAATGCAAAATAGACTAAGAATTTAAACATGTAAGAAAAAAGGGTACAGCTTTGATATAAGGCATCACTGGTGATCCAACGACATGTTTGTTTATGCAGTAAAAAAGTCGCCAAATAATAAAATATTCAGACATGACACAGGCTTGGAACAAAAAAAGCTGAACTTCATAAATATGGTATCGTGTCAAACATAAACACCGACAAGTAAAATAAGTATTATTAATTGAACAATAAATGAATAAATTTAAACAAAAAGTGCTTCAGATATTAAAATATTGTAGAATTATTATTTGAAAGAAAATTAATGGATGAAAAATGAATTCGCAAAAAGTTTTGTTAAAATAAAAACTATGGTAAAAGTTATCTCACTAAAAAACATGACCATGTAAAAACTTTTTTTGATTATACATAATTATTAAAACTTTTGTTTCTCATTTTTTGAGCTAACAGTTCAAGCTTTCTTTTATGCTTCAGTCTGCTATTTTCCTCCATTTTCTAAATTTTGCTTTCTTTCTTTGATTGGGAGTTTTTCTTTATTTTTGGTTGCGCGCTTTCAAGTCTTTTGTGTCCGCACCATCTCCCCCCAAACGCATTACCAAAAATTTTATTGCAGATTTATATCGATTCCAAGAATGACAAAATTCGATGCCGAAAACGCTGAAATCCGCATTGTCCAAACGTGTCATGTCTGTGTTGATAGACATACGTTAGGGAACGAAAACTAACAAAAATGAAATCGATATAACAAACAAAAATGAAGAAAAGAATGTTAAAAAGAGCGCGAAAATAAATTGGCTTCAGCTATCTTTTTCTCTCACGAAATTAGGATCGGAAGAAATTCGTGGACGGCTTTCTTTCATCCAATTAAAATTCAGAATGAATTGTGATCGGATGAAATGAAAGACGATTGAGCGAAACGAGAAATAAAAGAATACAAACTTTTCAGGCATTCCTCCCAATGCTAAACTTTCACCAAAGCGTGGCAAAACGCCAATACATAACTTTCGGCAGGATTACGCAATATCTTATGAATTCAAAACTCTTTCACCTTAGAGCCATAAGCAAAATTTTCACATGGCGCCCAACTTTTGTTTGCGTGAACACCCCCCCCCCCCAACACATTAACAAAAATTTTAATGCAGATTTTCATCGATCCCAAGAATGATTAAATTTCATGCCGAAAAAGCGGAAATCCGTGTTTCCACGGAAATGTGTCATGTCTTAATATTGCCAGGTGATGCCATATATCAAAGCTGTTAAGAAAAAGGGAAGGTTTTTTTTTTTTCAAATGAGTGTTTTGTCACATTTTTTTCATGCTTTGTAATTAACATTCAATAAAATTAGGTAATTATCACAATAAGTAATAAAACAAAATTACCCTGTGAATTTTATAACAGCCTCACAAAGGCCTACTGATCTCACTTTAGAATTTAAATCAACTTCAGCAGGATAGTAATACAATATCTTGTTTTTCTCCTGTAAAAAAGAAAAAATATTATATGTTAATTAGCATTGCAAATATATAATGAAAATTATACCCAATTTCTACCACAATAAATAAACTAGTATAAACATTCAAGCATGGAGGAACATAAAACTGAATTTATAATACAAATGTTATTCACAAATATAACAATACAAAATTCAATTTTCAGTAAGTTTTTACTTTATAAAATGTTACAATCTTTTCTGGTTACACAGAAAATTAAAAAAAAAAAAAAAACACCTCAAATCGAACTTTTTGCACCAAAAGAATTGCATTGCATCAAATTATTAATATTCTTCTTCTTCTTTTCTAAATTAAATTCTTTTCTAATTTTCTTAAATTTCTTCTTTTGATAGTTTTAATAAAACCTCCAAATAAAAAAAAAAAATAAATAAGTATGAAGCTTAGAAGACTTTTAATCCAACATGGATTGATTACAATTTACACTAATTTCATTAAATACTAAACAATTATATAAAAAAATTGAAATAACATTTTAAATTCTTTTGGTATGTTGCCAAAATAACAAAAAAATTCTTAATTTATATGAAAACTGAAAAACATCGATAGAAAAGAATGAAGCATAATTCAAACTCTTTTTGATGAGAAAAACTTTTTGAATGTTGTGCTATTTCCAACATCCACCACATTCACGGCATAGGCTGTACACCCTGACATGAATATTTATCGAAATCTCAAAGTTAAATTTCTTGGCAATTAAAATACTTTCTCTTTATATACTCCATATACAAGAAAGTGAAAAAAAATAGTTCTTTTAAATTCTTAAACTCAAATTTGCACCCTCTGGTAATGATGCCCAGCCACGTACCCTGTTTGCCTCACCCTAGTAAAACCATTTAACTTAGCAGAGATTAGATAACATTCTGGCATGGGGCCCTATTTGAAGCAATTGGTCCAATCGGCTTAAGGCTCGCCCTGGGTATAATACATTTATAAGATCGAGAATAAATTATTTGAAAAAATGCATAGCAGTTAGACTTGTTAAAAAATACAAAAAGATTATGAATCCAATTTCTCAAAATAGAAATTTGCGAATGAATTGGAGAGAAGTCCAAAGTTTCAATTCGAGATTATTACATTTGAAGTTTGGACAGGAACTGCTCTTCGATGATCATTCAAATTTAAAACATGCCTTGAACCAATAAAGGGAGGCTCATATAGTACTGTTTTTAGACTTGATATTTAGATTTACATTTATTGAACCAATTCATTAAAAAAGGGCAGAATTAATACTTGTACTCTCCTTCTGATTCAAATGAAGTTTGAACTCATAAACTGCAACATATTTGATGTCATATGCATTTCTGATTAAAAGTGTCATACATCACTGCTTGTCATAAATGGAAACATAAATAATTTTCATTTATTTTAACTGTATGTACAGGGCAATGTTAAGTCCCTCATACTATCTTGTGCCCATTCAACTGATGAGATAACTTAAGTAGTTATGGGTATCAGGGATACATGGTGGTATACTGTCACACATACTAGTCCCCTGCCCATCCAATTGGTTTAGCAACTATAGTGATTGCAAATGCAGGGTTTTGGGGTGGTGTTCCATCCCCCATACTTACGGTTCTGGGGGTACAGGATAGTGTTATGTCCCCCATATTTATTATAAATAAATATAGAGACAGTAACTAATTCCTTAAACTGGCATCATCATTCAGTAGATCAAATGTATGGAAAATACAATGCTGCAACACTATATGTAATATGAGACAATTTTGAATAATATTCCAAAAAAGTATCTACCAACTCTACCTTCCATCAGAAAAAAAAAAAAAATAAGAGCAGCAATGGCTGTTTATCCAGATGCTTTAAAATTCAGTCCTCCTCCAGTTGGACCTAAATCATTTGACTGTTGTAAATTGAAACGTTTTTATACATACTAATAAAAGTTAATTAAAGTATCAGGTTTGAATTTCAAACCATCCTTATGAAAAACAAGAAAGTTACCGCATCTAAGGTTTGTAATGAAATAAAAAACAAACAGAGCAGGTGAATAGTAAAAGCGGCTTAGATTTTTTTTTTTTATGTCATCAATATTTGAAAAGAAATATATAAATCTCGAAAGATACTTTTTTTGCAAGTATTCGCTTTAATGGAATAGTTTTAACACAAAAATGTTAAACATGATATGCATAGTAGGCACATCGGTAATTTCATTAACTGCTAACAAAGTATACAATTATCAGGCAAATCTACAGACAAATGTAGGAAAGCATTCGACAACAATATAAAATTATTGCAATTTTTTCAAACACTCACATCATTTTCATGACGACAATATGACGAATTAAAAACAAAGAAACTTCCTAATGAAATAGACGACTTAGTAGACATTTTGTATTCGCTTGGAATAAATGCAATTCTTAAAATAGTAAAATCACGTTATATGCATAATATTATGTATATAAAACTCATACAGAAATCGAAACGTTGGCAGACGTTTCATAACAAAGTATCGTATCGAATAATTAATGAAGAATTTGTTGCCACATTGTATCATGAATTTGTCCTTATGAACATGTTTTCTGTTTCGTTTATATTGGATTCATAGACCGATTTCCGGTACCCTTTCAGCGATTTCAGCAATCGCCAAATCCATGTAATTATCGCCAAGTTCAAGCCAGTTCTTCCTTTAGTACAGAAAGAGCTGAATTTTGCATTCTTTGAGTTCATTCATTTCTTTTGATTTATAGCGGATAAATTCCAAATGGAACAATTGTAATTAGCTTAATCGTTTGGTTAAAAATTTAAGTGATATTAATTATCTAAATCATTTCGTAAAAACCTTAAACCCCCAACAAACCTTAGAAGTCGCCAAAAAAGCGATAAGAAATAATTATGGCAACCTTTCCACAATGTGAGGATTACATTTTGAGTTAACATAGAACGCTACAATAATAAATTTAAAAAAATCAGACTTAACATTTTCTAAGTATTCTTAAGCCATAACATTAAAAATATCTACTTTAAAGATTAATTAACATCTTCAAATAGTCTTGAAATTTTCAAAATTCCGATTGACGAAGCACCACACCGGAAGTTAATGGGTATAACGAAAGTTTTATATTCCCTCCAAATAAATAAGGTTTTTTTTTTTTACTATCTGAAAAAAATCATTATAACTAATAAAAAATTCAAAGTAGAGTTAAAATTTTTACTTTTTAATGGCATGAAATTGCATATATCAATAAAATTACTACATCGCTTCCTTTTCTTTGTTTTAGAATAGTTCACCTTAACTGTATTAAGCTTACTGCTTTGTTGACGTTGTGTTCTTTCGTTCTGTGCTGCGCTATTTACATGTGTTTTTGATTCGAGTTTAGTTTGTTATTGGGGATTACAGCCTTTGTAGCTTCAAATCCCATAAACCCTCTAATTCAAGTTTGTTATTGTGAAAGTCTTTAATCATGAATAGAAACGAACTAGAAAATATTAATCCTGATATCTTCACTCGAATGCCCAATAGGGAATTTACAGAAGAAGAATTTGAAATCGAAAATTTACCCATAGACCAACGAGAAGTGTTTGATATCCTTTGAATGTTCAGCTAAGCAAGCATGGTTAAAAATGTCATTTTACGTCTTATGGTTGTTTCGACTTTTCCAAATAACGAGTAGATGAACACCAAATAATAAGATGTATATAAATATACATCTTGAAATTACTGCGTCATATGCTTTTTGAATTTCAAACTAAAAATGTTAAGTTTCGTAAGATTAATTGAAAAGTATCAATCTCTTAGACTGATTGTTTTCACTTATTCCAGAAGTGGGGATAGCTTATATTTTAGTTTAAAAGGGTGCCAAACTTTATATATTGTTAGACATTTCAGCAACTTTTTATTCATGCCTTTGTGAAGAATTATTTTAATTGTGATGGTTTAGAAATCCATACATGATTCTGAATCTGATCAATGCTAAAAAGGCAGTTGACAGACTGTTCTGTCCAAGAAAGATCCTATGAATTAGTATTAGGACCAGAAGCTTAGTAATTTTACTAGTTAGGTATAGTAAAACCTGTACTAAATAAAATCTAAAGGGAGCAGAAAGAATTTCCGTTTTATTCAGGATTCCATTTCATACAAGATTTCATTAATATATGAGGTTTTCAAATGTATCTATTCATTATTATTAAATCACTGTAATAAAAAAAAAATATCTAAAATTAACAAAATATCATAAAAATATAATATTGCAATTATTATGTTTTATTAAGTGACACATTTTAAAATTAAGATTTAGTTATATTTTTATAGGTATTTTATTTTCATAATATTACCTTTGGACACTAAATAGAAATAAATATCATAGTAATTACTTACTCTAAAATATGATTATCTTTACTCAAAAGCTACAAATTATAGGAAAATAAACTTATTTGCTAAATTTACATTTTAAAATAATCCAGCATTGTTTTTTGTACATATCTTTTATGAATAATTTTTCATTCCATTAAAATTGTCGTATTCTTCAAAAGTTCAAGCATTTCAGCATCTCCCTGACTTAAGGCAAACTTTTCAAGTTCAGATACTGTATCTAAAAAGGACCCATACGATTTAATGGAGAGTTCTTCATCAGAAATGTCTTCATTTATATTACATTCATCATCGTCACTGCTATAATTGTTCATATGCCTTCGAATTATATCATTCACATTATCAATAGGAACCTCTGTTAAAATATCATCGTTGATTGATATGAATTCTTTTGCACTGATATCGGAGAAATTTCTATTGTTTAACAATTTTTGCTGATCACGTACATATCTTCGGTTGATGAATGTTTTTCGATGCAAACATTTGCAGGAAAATTGGCCTTAATAAAACATTTTTGAATTATCTGTTTGCTTATTTCTTTCCAAGCTTTTGATAACCACATCACTGCGTCAAGAACTGTTATAGATTGCATTTGAAATTTTCGATAATTTACTTTGACCCAACGAATAATTCCTTGATCCATAGGTTGAGTAAAGCTGGTTGTATTTGGGGAAAACCAAGCCGATTTTATGTTTGAAAGTGCTATGTGAGGGTGGCAAGTGGCATTATCTAAAAACAGCAAAATATGCCTTCTTTCTTTTTGCATTAAGAGTTTTTAAAGATTCTTCCATTGTTGCAGCAGTCATCCATGCCTTCTTGTTCTGATCTCCATATTACAGGAAGTTTTTTTTACGTGCAGATTTTTAAAGCACCAAGGCTGCAGCCTTGCCAATTACCAACAATTTTTTTATTTCGCCAGTCATAAAGGCACAAAAGAGCACTGTGAGACGTGTTTACCACCGGTACAGTTTGCTTTTTTTACATAAAGATTTTGTTGGTAAGCCACAAAAAAAATCCCACTTTCATCGGCATTCACAATATTTTGAGGTTCATAGCCTTCAATGAGTTTTTCAATTTTTTTAATCCACGTATTCACAGTCTCATCTGAAGCGTCCCCAGCTTCACCACAGATTGCTTTGAAAGATATCCCATGTCTTTTTCTGAAACTTTCAAGCCATCTATTTGATGCATGAAAATCGGTGTCTGCATGAAAATCGGTTTTCTGCAATATCTTTAGCTTGGGCTTGTAATATGGGTCCAGATATCGGCGGATTTCGTGATCTGGCATCTACGAACCACTCCCATACAATTTCATTAATTTCTTCATTGGCTGTTTTCCGCATTTTTCTCTTGGTTGAGCCATTTCCATTCAAACATAGTTCAGTTATTTCGTTCTTGTTAAATACTTTTTAAAATTGAGATTTTCCTATTTTGAATTTTTCAATAATTTGCTTTGCGCTCAAATTATCTTTCACTTTAATTATTCCCATTTTAGTATTAATATACAAAACATTCTTTTTATGCATGGCCATGATTAAAAAATATCGATCCTGATGCTTAAAACTATATGAGAAGGCTGAACTACAGCGATGAGTCAACACATTTAAAATGTGTTATACATATCATTATATGAAAGAGAAAAAGGTTTGCTCCTCCACAGAATCTTTTCTTTACCAAGGAAATAAAAACTTTTAGAAATGTGCGATTTTTCCATTAGAACAGGTTTTCCAACAATGAAAAATTATGAATTGTTCTTCAAAATTCTGTCTGTTTGCTAGACAAGTTCCGCTTTTAAGGAGGGGATAAACTATGGAACTTCCTATATTTTATGAGGGACCAAATATTTTTTCTGCTTAAAACAGGATTTGCTTTCCTAGGTATCAGTTTTAAACAGGTTTTACTGTACTCACTAGTAACCCATTCTTTTAATTGATTTCAAAAAACACAAATATGTACATAATTCATTTAAAATATTATTATTTAGTGAATAGTATTGAGGCTTCAGCACTATTGATTCATTGGTAGTATTGAGACTTGATATACTTGATTGATTATTTTTGTGATAAAAATGGAACAATTTTATGAAAAAAATAATCTCAAGGCTTCACCAACAGTAATCCAATAGCTTCACTGATTAGTTACACTTAAGGATTTCATGTGGATGGAGGGGGGGGGGGATATCCACGGTGGCCCAGCTTACCCAAAAAGGGTGTGAAGCAAAAGAGGCCACCGGGGAGAGGATACCCCAAAAGCACTCTGAGGAACGATAGACCCCAGCCCCAAAGGACAGACCACAAGCTGAGACCCCAATGCAGCACATGAGTAACCCTGTGTTTGTCAAATTAAGAAAAATTTACAAGCATCACCCATTACAGGGGCTGTGATTAGTTACATTCATAAGCTGGTAATACAATATGCTGGACTAAATTATTATAGTGAAAATGAACAATAATACCATGTGATAAAAGCTGCAGTGTAAAATACATCAAGGGAAATATAAAGTACATGTAAATAAAACATTAAAACCACAGATGCAGAACAGATACAATTTATCAAAAATAAAATTACAACAGACCTGTGATAAAGGGCCGGCGGAAGTGGCAGTGTCCATAATGCGTTCAATGCCAGATGCGGTGAAGTCAGTGGCGATGGGGAAGTGCTTCACATCGCGATGCGGGCGGAGGAGGGAAGGCTCGCACCACGATCGAGCCGGTGGGAGGTGGAGGGAGTGCTTGCAACGCAGCGCTGCATGACTAGCATTAGATTAGTTAGAGTTAAGATTGTTTTATTGTGGGTACCCACCCGTATTTCCTTGCATGTCCATGTGATCTCTTTACAGAACATAGTGAATGATGAAAACGGAGAGGAAAAGGAATCTGGGACGGTATGCGGATTTCATGTGTAATTATAATTCATTGTAAAAGAGAATTGCTTACTATAAGTTCCTGGCTTTAAAAAAAATAGAATTTTTTGGTAAAAGAAATCTGCCCGGTGCTTGTTTAGATGTTAAAGGCTCTTCATGCACAGTTGAAACAATCTGTTAACGAAACATGAATAAAAAAGAGTGTCGCAACAACAATGACCCTCTGTTACAAATAGATGAAGTCCGGTGTCCTGTTAGTCCTCTTATGAATATTTATTCTTTGTCATTATTACAATTCATTAGCCTTACTATTTTTAATTGTCCGTTTTTTTTTTTTGCTTTATATTCATTTAATTATCTTTGATGGAGATGTCTATATTTCATCCTTTTGAAATAAAGCCAATGATTCTTTTTTTTTCTCCCCATGGAAGACTGGAAATTTAACTTGTCTAACAAATTTTAACCCTCTGATTCCTACGGCCATTGAAATAAAGGGACCTCAAAAAACGGGAATGTCCAAGCTCTTCTATCAAAGATAAGGGAAATTCACTTCCCCCTTCAAAAACCACAATGATAGCTGGCATTGTCCGAATTGTAAGAAAACTCCCCTCTTCACCAAACACATCTGGACGAGCCACTCTAACGAAGAAGGCGCACGCCACTTATGTGAAATCGATCACACTTAACGAAAGGGGGTAGAAATTTCTGAGTGGCATTCGGACGACTATCGTCTTTTGCTTGAAGGAACATATGGGGGTGACCCCGTATCAACAGAGTGAAATTAAAAGAATGATTTCATTATTTAAGAATACATCTACTTTTAATAGCTCTGGTTTAATGTAATGTTATTTCTCAAAACAAATTCCTCCTTAATTTTCCTGTCTTGTGCTTTTTCAGATGTTGAGCAACAATTTGTTTCTTATTGTCTTCTGTTTTAAACCTAGTTACTTTCTTCATTATACTAATATTTGCAAATTTGTTTAAATATTTTATAAAAAGTTATGTATAAATTCAGCATATTTCTGGGTACATTTTTTTCTTTAACTTTTTCAAATCATATAAGAGACATCAAAGATCCAGAACATCCAATGACTCTAGAGGAACTGAGAGTTGTGGAATTAAGCTCAATTGAGGTGAATTGTCATTTTGAATTTTTTTACACTAATATCTATATTTTATTATAGATGTATAAATGTCATGCATTTTGTTGTAACTGTAATTGCATCACTGGAGAGAAATCTATAAAAGTATTGTGCTAACTGGATTGAAAATGTTTCATAAGGAATTATTCATAATTTTCTATCATAGAACTGTTTGGTCATAACTCAGATTTTGAAATGCTCGAGAATTTTTCTTTCTCTCGTGTGTGTGTGTTTTCCCTCATTTGAGGTCATTTGTAAAGGCATGAACTTTTTCATACAAGGATAGTCTTGTCGACTGATGAGGATTTTGTTTCCAGAATTTCTATAACTCCAGTTGCTGTTTGAGAAATGCCTGATGTTTTTGTCAATATACACTTATTACGTCAACAGCATGAAGATTGCATCAATATTGGCAGTTGACAATTTTACATCAATGGCCTGAAGACTGCAGCAATTTCAGAATTTTTTTTCCTTAAACATGGAGCTTAAATTTTTCAGATTTCCTTCATTTTTTCTCCATCATTCTTGTGTTTCATCTTTTTAGGATACATAGTGTTTGATGACTTTTGTTTGTCTTGAAGTGTTGTATCATCCCTTAAAGGCTGCACCAAGAATATAATCCTATAATAAGAACCCTATATTTATGTACGACTATTTTAAGTGAGATTACCTTGCACTTATAAAGTTAAATTAGTAAGTAAAACATGTCAATACAGAATTTTGTGCTTTTGAAGCACTTTCTGAGGTGTTCCCTCTTAATACTAGTTCATTATACATTCTGCAAGAAGTGAATAAAATAAGAAAAAATTATCATTATAGGATTAGAAATTAAAATGATCTTACACTGCAATGATAATTTTTTCTTTCATATTTTATATCCAGACTCATTTCTAAATTTCTTGGATCATCTGCAACAAAAATAGAAAGCTTATTTTCCAAATAGTTTCTACGAATTTAGATATCTATTTCCTTACCATTTTGTCAATAGCATTTTGAGAAACAAGGTCATTCCGTTGCCTAGACCAGAGGTTCCCAACCTGTGATACATGTACCCTTAGGGGTACATGAAGGTCTAGTTGGGGTACACGAAAACAATGTTGGTAATGGCGGAAACACGAAAACAGGAGATGAGAAAATGAAATGAAAATTATGGAATTTCCTGTCGAGAAGTTCGTTTGAGAAGTGAAAATTGTGATGATCGAAAAGCCAACCGGGTAGCAGTGAAAGGGAATCAAGAAATCAGTGTTAAAGCAATAAAATTTTTAATACCTTTCATGACAATGGAACCTGTGGATAGAACATACTCGCCTTATACCCATATTGAGAACAAACATAGTAAGCTTGATGCAGCTCCAGGTATCAGATTGTACCTTCACTTGAGCCTAATTTTGTAAAACTGATAACATTGAAATTTTCTTTCACTTGGATAGAAGCAAAGTGTAATTTTTAGCTATCCCTGTAAGTCAATGCAAAATTATTTCAGTACTGGTTTCATTTGTTTTGCCGTAACTAATACTATTGTGAAAATGGAATAAAATGTAAAAAAAATCAAAAATAAATTCTATAAATGCTTAATTAATAAGTTAATTCGAATCATTTGACTCTTTACTAAGCACTTAATATTGTTAATAAATTTTTTGCATGGAAGGGAGTTGAATATGACAGTTGGGGGCATGCCAAAATGACTAATCAAGGAGTACATGAGAGGAAAAAGGTTGGGAACCGCTGATTTAGACGATGCTTTTAAACTAGCATTTTGGTATATTATAACCAAATCTGACTCTTGAAGCATAAGCTGGATTTTCACATGCTCTCTGCTCCACACCATGTGCAGCTCGTTGTTTCAAAACCTGTCGTCAATGCCAAAATCCAAAGAGAATTGTCTGAGTGTGGTCAAAATGTTTGGATTTTCATCTGGTCCTGTTTTCCATTCAGTGCACTAGGCCATAAAATTGTAATACAATCATTAATAAGGGGAGCAAGCCCCTCTCACAAAAGTGAAAACCACAAAATGGGGGAGGGGAGTGAAGCTCTCTATGGAAATGAGGTGGGGAGTCCTGTTTTGAAAGCAGAAGGAAGGATGTGCACAGTAGCCCTGGTAGATTGAAATGACCGGTTGTGTTATTTGCATGGATCCTCCATGAATGACCCACCTAAATTGACTGGACTGGAAAACAGGAATTGTCTGGTGAGATGTACTAAAAATGGTGTAGAACACTCCCTTCTTGAATGTCCCGCTTTAAGATCTTTCAACAACTAGCATATAGATATCACTAGTAGATAGGTTGTAAAGCTTTAAAGAGTATGTCATAGCTGAAAATTAAATGATTGTACTTTTAGCTATAAATCTCAAGAGCCATAAAAATTAACGTAATCATTATATATAATTTAATATTTATAGTTTTCTTGCAAAAACTTGTTAATTCAATAATTTTTTGAACCTACATAAAAATTATTTCCATTCAAGCATCAAAATTTCAAGTCATCTATCAGAAAAGCTTTTTATTTTAGAAAAATTTTATTTTCTGTGTAATTTTTTGTTCAACTATTATTTAAAAATTTGTTTTATGTATCTTGAATATTTAACTGTCTTATAGGTTGATGATAAAGCAAATTATTGCCATGTTCAGTTTACACCCACTATTCCTAATTGCAGCATGGCTACTTTGATTGGGTTAGCAATCAAAGTGCAACTTTTGAGACTTATGCCAGCTCGTTTTAAGGTAAGCTTTTGAATTTTTGTAAAAATTATAGTGTACGAGGACAAAAGTTATTTCATATTTTTAAGGTTATCATTTTTATTACACTTGATGTATGACTTGTTTCATGTTTGTAAAGATGTAATTTTGTGATTGATTTTACACTAATTTTTTGATATGCTAGAGCAGGGATACCCAACCTTTATTCCCTCGCATACCCCTTGATTAATCTTTATATTTTTGCGTACACCTTATTGTCATATCCTTCCCCCTCTCCCACCATCAACCATTCATCTATGCAAAGAAGTTTTTATCAATATCGTTAAGCAGGGATGGTGCCAGAGGGGGGACCGGGGGGGCTGCCCCCCATTGGAGAAAAATTTTGTATCCCATCCGGGAAATTTTTGTACAGGGTATTCAACTGTAGGTGATAAATAATAATCTGGCGAAAATTTAAGATCAATTTCATTTCACTCATCCCGCCATACAACAGGTCGTGCCCCCTATCAGGGAGACCATGTTCCCTTGTCGGGTAAATCGTCCCCCCTCCCCATCGGGCAAACTCCAGCGCCATTCCTTTTGTTAATGCGTAATGTTAGATTAAGAGTCAAATGACTCGAATTAATAATATTTGCTGGACTAATTTTTTATTTCACGTTTTATTGCATTTTAACAATAGTATTAGTTCAATGCCAAAAAAAAAAATGAAATCGGTATTGTCAACTTATATCATTATCCTTATCAACTTATAAGGATGGCGAAAAATTACACTCTGCAATAATTAACTATTCGAATGGGAGAAAGTTGGTTTTTAATTCCTTATGTTTTTGTGTTTCTGGCATTACCAACTTTGATTCCATGTACCCCAAGCAGTCCTTCATGTACTCCCAGGGGTGCATGTATCACAGGTTGGGAACCTCTTTGCTAGAGTATTAAGATTTTGTACACTTGCATGTTCTTGATGCCAATACACAAGTTTAATATTTTGAGTTAATTGACTAATTTAATCAACTTTGGATTTCATACTAGTGGCACCAACTGATAGTGAATTTGAGGAAAAATTGATTTCAAGTTCCATAACATCAATAATAATGAATTCTAAATAAAAACCTCAAAAGTAGACAGTAATTAAAATAAAAATCTACTTTTTACTTAATATTTACTTTTTAGTACATTAGTAAAGTTATGTTTTAAAAAACTGTTTTTATTCAGTTTATTTAAGTATGTGGTCACATCTTTCCTGGCTTAAATTGATGTTTTTCTTTTACGGGGATAAAAAAAAACATCTTTCCATAGTTTATTTTAAGAACATCAATCTAAGGTTGGGTTATTCTTTCAATAACATTTTTTGTTCTGTAGTCTGGTTTTTATTTATTGTGTTAATATTGATAGGCAATGGAATGAATAATGGAAGTTATAACCTGATACATTGGTTCTCATTACAATCAGTGACAGCTCAAGTTGACAGGATATGAGAATGACTATAGATAAGCTTCATAAAATTAAACAACTTTTGATTTTAATATATGTAGTGATTTTTAGCACAGAACATTGATTACTAGTGTTTACAATGAATTTTGTTTAACCCCTTCATGTCGAGTGAGGCTGTCTGGAGCAGTCTAGAAAATTTGCCTTGCAATCAACGAAAACTAGCCTAAGGCAGTTTGCTTCTTTTGAGGAAAGGTGAGGTTCTGAGATTGCTTCAGAGATAAGTGTGGTAGGGGGTCTAATTATCCTTGCTCATCACAAACCATTTGCATGTGCTTTAAAGGAAGCTTATAGCAGGGTGTGGGGTAAATGACCACCCAGATTGGGAGTCTAGTTCATGTCACATCCTCACAAAAAAGTCCCAGTGTTGAGAAGGCTGGGAGAAAAAAGTCACCTTGAGATTGAAGAGTTAAATAAATCAGATATTTTATGTTTTATTCATATTGAGGAATCATGAATTATTTTAATATGGGGAGGGAAGGGTTTTGTTACATAGACTTTACAGTTATGTAACGAGGAGAAAGAAATGAAATTAATTGGTTCCACTTCAGTACTATTATTAATTTATAATTTTGAAAGACAGCAAAATTCTGAACTTCCAACAGTATTACAGTAAACTCTTGATTATCCGGCATTCAAGTATCCGGAAAGCTCAACTAACCGGAAAAATTAGAAAATGAGTTTTTCTAAAAGTTTTATTTCTGCGCTCCCCGTTCCATTCATGACAATTTATTTCTGGAACGCAACATTCACTCCGCACGGAGGGGCGTAGAAGGAGAAAAAAAGCAATATACAGTACTGTGACGTACACAGACTCACTTTATGGGGGTTCAAAAGCAAAAGTGAAAACAAAAAAAAATAAAGGTCCTCACCTTTCGCCGAAAAACAAGACCTGAAAACGAAATCGGCAACCAAAAAAAAAGCTCATGGGGAGGTCTCAGATTAGTACGTCTCTTTCTTTTCCTTTATTTATTTACCCTCCAAATACCAGCAGATGTTAATTTCGATTACGTAATATCATGTGCGGGAGAACTGGAAGCACGCATATTGTGCAATAACCCTTGCGATCTTCTAAAAGATAATTAGTTTTGATATTCAATCTGGGATTTGTTTATGATCACTTAAAAGAGTTTTATTATGCTTTCTGAGTAGAACATTTTTCAGTTTTGTCGGCTATTTTTATATGTTTATATTTTTACAATCTATATATTTACGGTAAAAATTCAGCTACAGATCATGTATTTTTTTTAAAATCATCAATGTTAAATTAAAATCTTCATAATATGTTTTGTAAATACGTTATGGAAGATACAGAAGTATTCTTAAAAATTATATTTAATGCACATTTCAAAATGACAAAAACAAATTATTTGGCCGAAAAAATCTTTAAAAAAAAAAAAGGCTGCTACAATCCACCCCTCCCTCCCCCCCCATTTTTCCCATCACACTCAACTAACCGGACTTTTCAGGTATCCGAAAATCGGAGTTTTCCGAGCATGCCGGTTAGGTAAGCTTTTACTGTATATTAAAGTTGGATAAATTCTGAAAAGAATGGTGTATTTATGATAATGCATATTTTTAAGATTTAAAATAAACCAGTATGTGTTTTCCTTAAGGCATAGCATATGAGTGACCAATTTTATGTTATCTTTTTCAAGTATATAGAGTAGATTTTTTTTTCTGTACCATTTTGTATTTATTTAATTTTCTTTAATTTCTATTGTGGTAATCACATTTTTTTCAGTCAAGGTTTCTAACTTGTTTCTTATTTTGAATTTTAATGTTTTTCATAGTTAGTAAATGGTATTTTCTTTTTGCCCTATAGATTGATGTAACTATCACTCCAGGAACTCACAACTCAGCTGATGCAGGTAAGTTTATTTTAAGTGAGGTGCTACATAGTAAAACCTCAGGAGTGAAATTGACTATGTACAAAAAAAAAAAAAAATCCTTTATACTTTGAAAGGCAGTTTTTCAACTTAACCATGTTGAAAATTTAATCTGAATAATGAAATGGAGTGGACATTTTGGATCATTTGACACTGAAAATTCAACACTAGAATTCATTATTGTTTATTTGCATTTTATACTGTGTATAATACTTTACACTTCTAATCACTTCTGTAAATATTTGCTTATAATTTTGATGACATTTTATAAAATAATCAGTATAGTTACTGTAAGATTTTCTCGTTTCATAACTGAAATTTACTGATAATTTAGTTTTAATGAGATTTATTCATAGAATTTTATTTAAAAATATTTTAGCTAAATTACACTACCAAATTATATTTGTCGTCATTGGATGATTTTCAAAACTTTCTAATATGTTGAAAACTTAAAAATTCCTTTCATAAATATTAACATTATACAGGGTGGTGACAGAACCAGGAAATAGGGGATGTCAGGGAGAAGTCAGGGAATTTTATCCATCTGGAAAAGTCGGGGAAATTCGTAAAAATATTTAAAAATCCGGGAAAATTAATAGCTATTTTGTTACTTGAGTTATTATCTATAAATTAGTATCTTATGTCTAGCATTATTTGTAATAATAAATGGATTTCTTTTAAAAAAACTTATATTCATTTATAAAAGCATAAGTTTTTGATTAAAGCAATTAATTTCTTATGAATTGTTAAAGAATAAAGATTTGAAGTAATATTTTGGCAGTTTCTCTTGTTTAAATCTTTGCTAAAATATTTATTATTAGGTAAGTATGATTATACTATTTTAATATTTATGCTGCAACATGTTATTCTGGTACTTATGCAAAGAGCACTAATTAGTTATTGCACTGTTTTAAAGTTTTGAGCAATGATCATAATAACCTGTACCTTTAATATAATTTAATTTGTGTTGCAAAGAGTAGTTTTAATGTTGCTTAGAATTCTGATGCAGTTTTAGAAGCAAAGTATTTTGTTAAAATTTCCAGTATTTTTTACATATAAGAAATGTAATATACTGTTTTAATAGTTTTTTTTAGGATGTTCATTCCATTTTTTAAAAATTTAAATTTCATAAAAATATATTATTTTTTCATATTAATTAACTTGTAAAAGTGTTTTTAATAATGTATATTGTACACATACAGTGATTTTGAGTAGGGAGAAAGCCAGGAAACTAATATAATTAGAAGCCGTAAATCAGTGAAATGTTGTAGGTTTAGTCAGGGAATTTTTTTTTTTTTTTTTTTTTTTTCGCATTTTCTGTAGCTACCCTATTATAAGAGGTAATAAATTTCGTAAATCCAGTTCTTAAAAATTTATTCCTTATATGTTAAAGGTGAACTGTACAAAATTTTACAGCACTCTTGAGATGTTAAGAATCAAAAAAATTTAAGAACTACAGTTTGAGCATTTCAGGGAAACAATTGTACAGCTTCGCAACAATTATCTTGTAGTAATTTGATCACTGATGAGATATATTGTCCCAATGTTAAATATGATTGGGACAATATATCCCGCAAAAAGAACTTATTCAAAATTTCTTCAATCTGTTATGAAAAAGACTAAATCATTACTAAATAAGAACAATAAGAATTATTTTACGCTAAATATGGCAGAAATATAGTTGTTCTTACTGTAAAATCAAAAATATAGATGCATTGAAACTTGAATAATGTGCATGCTCAAAAACATAAGTCAGGGATGAGATTTTTCCGCTTTTTTGTTATTTTGGAGAAATTCTGCTTTTTTGTCTTTTTTTTTCTTGCAAAATTTCCTCCTCCCCCTCAGATTTCCGATTTCTTTCCCCCCTCGCAGAAATTTGCTTTTTCTTCCGAAAATTCCGCTTTTACACAAAGAAAAAGAAACCTTCCTATCTTCCATTTTCGAAAGAAAATTCTGAGAAAATATGCTCGACCGTGCAGCTTAACTTCACCGGCTAGGAAACTAGCTGATTCATCTTCTACTGACGAATCAACATTATATCAGCAAACCCTACAAGGATGAACATTCCAACATTCAGTGCCATTCAAAGTATTAAGTACCACCTTTTTGCAGAAAACAAAACCTCTGTGGCATATTTTGCAGAAAAAAGAGATTTTTTTGAACTTTTTTTATTAACTTTTAATGTGAATGATTTAATAATAATTTAATATTCTTTTTCTTATTTATATGTACTGAATTATACATAATTAAGTTATTAATTATTATAGTGTAATATTTCACCATGCTGCATGTTCTGATGTTTTACTTCTTTCGCTTATAAATTATGGTACAATTTTTTTGCTCTCGTACGATTTCAGTCTTTTTCCTTTTCTGCCAATCTCATCCCTGATAAGTCCACCAATCGCAATCCGAGAGTGTTTCAAAGTTCCTTAACCATAATTGTATTCCCTAATTCCTTAAAAACACAAAAAACGAAAAAAACCATGTAAAAGTGGGATTTATTTATCAATAAGGAATAAAATCTAATCTCTGGGACGTATATGCCTATTAGGGCCTAAAGGGTTAAGCAGTAAATGCAATATTTGAAAATAACCTAATGGTGCAGCATTTCTCATCTAAAATTGGAAGATTTTGTAATTTAATCTTAATTTGTAACATTTCTAATTATAGCTGCTTATTAGACACAGCTTCTGTACCACCTTTAAAGAAAAGATTTAAGAACAAACTTTTGAATTAAAATTTTATCTTCCTAATTTTCTAAAAAGTTATTTTTATTTTCATTCCCTTTTAGTTTTCTTTAATTAATGTATGTTTTCTTGCCATGTGGTCATGACAATATTTTTCTAATGAAAACAGGTTCATGTAATTTTTTCTGCCCCAAGAGGGTTCATGAACAATAAAAAAAGGAAAGAACCCTGATATAGAAATAAATATGCTTCTGTATTGCTGAATTAAAAAAAACTAACAAGTCATTAAGCATTGGTAACTAGTTTGTTTTTCTTTTACAGTAAATAAGCAGTTAGGTGACAAAGAAAGGGTAACTGCTGCTCTGGAAAATTTACATTTGCATGCAGTCATCAATGAATGTTTACTCTTTCCTGAACCACAGTTTATTCCAAGATTTGTGGAAAGGGCATTAGAAGAATCAAACAAATTAGAACATCAGAAGGTGAGATATATCCAACATAGCAGACAGCATATTGAAAGCTACCGGCGCTGGCGTGATATCATCTATGGTAATGAAAAGAAGTGGAAGAGTAGTTTAGTGTATAATGTGTAATTTTTTTTAAAAATAAATATTGATGATGTTTAGTACAAATTGTTGTTTTATTTCTGTTATTTTGCATATTTGATCTTTACATATAAGTACTTTTCCATCAAAAAAGTCAGACCGCCATGTTGCTACATGTGATTTCTTGAGACACAAGTACTTTTTGCAAGTATTTTAAAATAATTTATGCCTTTGATATAATTTTATGAAGCTGTTTCCTTCAACATACTTTACACCCTGAGCAGTGGCAGCTTGTCAGCTCAGAAACAAGCAGTGCTGCAAAAGATGTAGTTAATTTTGTGCTGATTATTTTCATATATATAATGATGGTATACTAAAAGTTGATAGTTTTTGAGTTATAAGCAAAAAACGGAGGGAAAAAATTTCATGCTTTTTGGCTACAACTAAAATTCCAACAAAAATTATTGGCGGCAAACCTCAGATTCGTAATCAGCACCCTAAAAAACATAAGGAAGCAAAGAATTACAATTCCTCCAGAATTGGATTAAAAAACTCGACTGAACTACTGAGAAAAAGCAAAAAAAAAAAAAAAAATGAGGAAGTCGTGCCAAGCGAGAGCTGTGAAAAATGCAGATCAAGTGAATGCAATTTCAAGCGGCGAAAGGGTTGCTTTTCTCCTGCTTTGCTTATTTACATTAATTTCGGATCTTCAGGAAGAGCAAAACTTGCTGCAGCTCTGATCTGTGTGTCTGTCTATTCTTGATTGATTTTCCATCTTCCCTTTACTTTTTTTAAAAAACTTTTTTGCCATTTTCGTTGATCACTGAATTTTTAAAGTGGAAAAGTAAGCCAATTAGAATAAGAAAAGAAAATATAATCTTTTAAAATAATCCTGGTGAGGGGAGGGACTGCAGCTCTTATGGACTAGCTGCCACTGACCCTGAGTATGTGATACAATATATGTTAAAACATTGCAGTTAATTTAGTGAATTAAATTTATTTTGTATTAAATTTTATTTCTTTCAGAAATAGGTACTTTGAATTTCAGATTTAAATAGATAGTGTTAATTAAAAAAATTTTTTAAGTAGTTTAATCTGTGTATTATTATTATAAATAAATATTCTTAAGGGTGCTTTTTTCCCATTACTTAGTTTGACAAAACCTGGGCTCTTCCAGTTTTGACATATTCATAGATATTATTAATTTTTGTAAAACATTAGTGTCTAAGACTGTTGTTAAATCATTATCTGTGTTAAAGGATTGTGATATTTTAACTAAGGTTATGATTAGGATTCATAAAACTTTATTTTTAACAGTAACAGAGTTGTATTTAAGAAATTCCATTTGTTATGATCTATCTTTGCATTTCCACTTCTAATTCTAAAATCTCCTTTTAAATTAAATTAAGTCTCTCAAAGAAAGATTTTAATGGAAATTATGAGGGGAGCAAAAAGATTCATTACTTATTGAAGTTTCCAGTTGAATATAAAGAAATGTAGTTAAATATTTTTGGAAGTTTAATTTTAAAACTATTAAAAATTTTAGGTTGATAAAAAATTTTCCTTTGTAACAAAATTATTATTTTTAACTAGTTTGGGCATTCAGGCAATAGTACAGTGAGGTCCGGAAAAGCTGACTTTTTTTTTTTTGCATCCATCCATAGATATTTTTATTTTAAGTGAATTTCTCCTCTTTTACTTAATGACAAAAAACAATCATCATCAAGATTATTGGTGAATAAAATATTGGTTACAAGAAATAACAAATTTTTTTAATTAAATACTATTATTAACTGTTGATAACATTGTAGTTAAAATGTACTTTGCATTATTTTAAGAGTTTGTTATAAATATCACCAACTATTAAATTATCATAAAAATAAATTTTAATTGATATATTAGCCTTTTTTTTTTCATTTTGATTCCCTTAGTCACTCAGGTCTCCCTTAATAGAAGCAAATTAATACTGTATGTGTTATAAATGAAACAATTTGTATAAATAACAGAAACAGATATGTTTTTGAAAATTGATGTTATAATTGTTAATTATAGCTCTGAATTTACTGTAACATATCCATCTTTGTCATATTTAACTTCAGTTGGAAATCAGTAGCAGGATAACTTGCAAAATGTTTATTCAATAAATATGTATTTTACACTTGTGTGTGCTAACAATAGTTTTCATTTTAAAATGTGTTACAAAATTTTATTTGCTTAACTCTGATGTGTTGTATTGTAAATATGGAATTCAGCTTTAAAAATAATGGTATTGTTTTGAACACATGGGGATTATTTTATACATGTTCAAGTAAATAAGAAAGTCATGTATTGAAGGAATATTAAATACAAATTTTATATTTCCAATTCCAATATATATTAAATTTGTAAAAAATTCATTTCTGCCATTTTATCTTTCTCAGACTGCAATTCTTGCTATAGAATATTAAATTTCTTTTTTCAGTTTCTTCCAGCTGAAAATTACATAGATTTAAAAACTTACTCTGCTAAATGATGATTATTTGAGTTTCCTAGTATTGTATAAATAAATAGTGCATTCGTGAAATCTTACTTTATTTCTAATTTTTGCTTTTTGTTCCTCAGAAATGCTGTGAATACCCTCGCATAAAAAATCGTTTAGTAACATTTGGTTTTGTTTTTTATATGCAGTTCATTATAACGGTTGGAGAGTTGTACTTTCGTTTTTTAGTATTCTTCATCTCTAATGATTTCTATTAAAATTTGTACTGATTTTGTAAATGCTTTATTATGTTATTCTAATTTATAGTTAAATGTAACACTGCTGTTTAAAGGCTTTGTTGTAAAATTTGCGAAAGTTTGTGCATTTTTTAATCAATGATGGTGTGTAAACTGTTTTTTTTTATTTATTTATTTGACTGTAAATTTTTTCTTTGGTATAATAAATAATATTTTATACATGTTGCTTCATTTCTGTGCATTACTTTTTTATTGTAAATATGCTTTTATACTTTTTTTAAAATTAATGAAAATGATATTGACTTGTTTCATTGTAGGATGGCCACAAAGGTCTGATGCGTGCATAAGAAATACATTTTTGATTAGTTAATTTTAAAACTTGTTTTAGAAACCAGTTATACAAAGTTTGATACTACTTACTAAAACAAACATATGGTGGCTCTTGTGATGTAATCAGGGATGTGCGGTGCTGCATCTCTGAATCCTTCACTATGCTATGATGCATATTTGACCATTCACAATTTTTTCTTTTTTGATTAATTTTGAATAGTTGTTAATATACCTATTATATGTTAAACATGAAATAGATAAGTGTTTTTACTAATTAATTTTAATTAAAATTTCGAGCTTTAAATTTATTTTTCAATTACTTTTCTTACTACTTCATTTATAAAGATTTGGTTGCATTTCCTGTATTCTTTACTACTTTTAAAAGTATTCACACAACTGTGACTGAACAATAAAATGATTGTGTAGTATAGGATTAAAATAAATATACATGAAGCTAATCGTTTTATCAATTTAAAAGAAAATTGTTATGGCATAACTGAAACAGAAAGAATCATCGAATCCTAATTCTTTGATATTTATTAAAAATTAATTCAAGATGAGATCCTTTCTTCTTGCTTTATTTCCAGCAAAACAATCAAAAACTTCTATCTTGAAGTTGGTGTAACATTGAAAAAGTGTTTTATCGGTTGAAATCATTGAAATTACATGTAACTTATCCAGATTCATAATGCACCTCAGAAAATATTTTAAGCTTGAAAAAGCAGAATTCAGACTCTTGTGTAGTAACAGGAACTGTCAAGATGAAATTTGAAGGGAAGAAAAAGGATTAATTTATTTTGCTGCATCTATCTGTATGTCTGCTGTGATACTCTTAAACAGGAATACAATTATTGATATTCTTTAAAAAAGTCATGGTCTTTGAAGGTACATTTTTTTTCATTCTAATTGGGGTTTCTTAAATGGTGAGACGACCCAACTAGGATAGTACAGAATAATTTTGGGGTCTTGGAAATTTTCGAATTCCTTCTTCGCGTTTTTAGCATTTGTAAGTAAAAACTGTTAAATAGTTATTTGGATTGCCAGAAATTTCACTCGGATTTTAGTACAATGAAAAAATTGAAATTAATCTTTATTTATCATTAATTATACTTTATTTTCAAATTTTTGACTTATAAATTTCTCTGCAGCGGTTTGGTTTGGTTTAATATGGCTCAAAAGCCATGTAGTGGACCATACTGCACCAAACAAAGAAGTTAATTATCAATGTAAAAGGATAATAAAACTGGTAGGACAGCAGATATAAAAGAGGTACTCTTAAAATATTAACAATTTAAATGAGATAAAATTTAACCCATTCGAGATGGCGCACTGTTTTGGAGACCATACCCAGACGCCAAAATGTGTTCTTGCTTTATATTGACCACTTTTAATAAAAAAAAGCATTGTTTGCATTAGAAATCGGACACTTCGTACAAATAAGATGATTGAACACCATGTGTGCAGGTCGCTCCTTATAATTATTTGATGTGAAAAGTTCTTTCTGCTTGTCAGTCGAACTTTCTTGTGTGGCAAAATACCGTCAGATCTGAAGCACTAATAACTACGAGACTAATTATGCGAAAACAATGGTTGACCCCACAACTGGAAGAGTTTTTCGCATAGTATTTGTTTGCCCTTGGGTAACTCATTTTAGTAAGGTGACCAACTTTAGCTCGAACATCCACTGCAATGAAAGGAGGACATAAATAAATTAAACCTAAAAAATATTATAAATAAAAGAAACATTTAATTCATTGCAACAATAATACAGAATACACTATGATATAAATGCATAAAAAATACATCTGTATCGTAATTTGTTGTGCACTTTTTGAGGAAGGACAGAACTTGGAAAAGGAGGACGGTTAGTCACCTTAATTTTAGGGACTAAATTGAAACCAATACCAATTTTATGTTTACACACTTCTAAGATAATTTTTATTTTGGACCAGTCTTATCCTGACGGCTGCTTTTACTATACTGAGTGATAATTGCAATTCAATATCATTGCACATACGGTGTGCAATCCATCTCGAATGGGTTAATGGACTTAAAAATGCCAAAAGTTGAACATGGGGTGTTTTACTAAATAAAATGGATAATGAAATTGCAAACACTGGGCATTACAATTTGTGCATTCCGACAGTCTTGTGGCAGAATGCACTTGAATTTTCAAACAGTAATGAATTTTATGAAAGCTGAATATCCTGAATACCCATGTATAGTTATAAATTAAATACATCGTTTAAATTGCAGTTCATCGATAACTATTCGAAGATCCAAATTTAAAAAATATCAATTTGAGAAAAACTCTTATTATTTAGATTCTCTTGGAGTGCAAATCAAATTCACCTCACTGCAATGCCGATATCTTTCTGAATCTTTACGGTATTAAGCTTGAATTTTTATATAAGTTAAGCCCCGTATTTCAGGCTTTGAAGTTATGAAAGGAAAATTTTGCTGCATTTCGCATATGTATGGTAAAAAATTATTTTCTACAAATACTTATATTTCCTCTAACATTCAAAGTATTTGCTTCAAATTTTAATACAATGCCTCTCTAATACATTGTCGCATATTGTGGAAGTTTCGTTTAATTTGGTTGAAAACTCTGCATTTTATAACATGCTGGAAAATTCAGGATTTTTAAAAGAAAACCTTTATATCTTCCCGATTATTCATGCTATTTTTATGAAAATGCATGCAAATATTTTTTACATCAAACAAAATCATTGATGAAAGTTGCAAATCATTATCACCTTTCTGTGAAACAGGTTGAGTCCTAAATCATTTTCTTTTCCATCAATTTCGGGTCTATCCCCTAAATACCCTAGTGACCGAATCTTCCCTGTAAAATGTGAGTTCAAGCCTCTTCTTTACATGATCGAAGTTCAAAGAAAATCCGTCCAGCCTTTCGGGAAATATTCGAAAAAATGTGCAAATTCAAATGCATTATTCTGTCACCAACTTGTACGTACATATCGTGCGAATTTACTTTCTTCATATTTATTTTAACAGCTGAAAAAACGAAAAATATTTAAAAACAAAACCATTTAAAATTAAAGAGCAAATTTCACCTTTGAAGTGCATGCAAGACGAACAGAATTAAATAAATTGATTTCCCGAAACTGCTGTCGAAATTCCAAAACTGCTATCGACAGATAGAAAAACTGCAATTACGTTTGCACCAACTTAATAAGTAGAGAGGTGAAACTTTTGCCGATTCGCTGTATTAAAAACATACCTGGGTAGACGAAAATGTCTGATTTGATTGTCCCTACTACCAGTTAAAATAATAAAAAAAAAAGTGATCACTGTACTAAAGATCTTTGTCAAAGTTAAAAAATGATAAGAAAGATGGAGAACAAATGGCAAGATCAACTGAATGGAAAGTTCGTGATTGTAAATAGAAATATGATTTTTTTTAAAAATCAGAATTTAAAAGGCATGAATTCTGGTCTGAAAAAAGCTGTTCGATTTGCAAATCACGGAAGTTAGAATCAGAACCACCTCCAAAGGTACTTTGGCCGCTAAGATAGCCCAAAATAATAAAAGAAGACCGAAGTTGGTAAATCAAATTTATGCAGACCACCCAAAACTTGATTTTGTAGATGGTTCTTGGCTGAAGATTTTGTAATGCCAGATGTTTTGCTTATATGTTTTAGGGAATGAACAGCTGTGTGTTTTCATCTTATTTGATCGGTTTTCTTCTGTGTCGAAATCAAATATACTGCAAATCATCATGCGGAAAAAAAATTAACATAAAACAGGGATTTATTTTAACAAATTTCTTGCCAGTTTCGAAATTATCGAATTCATTGTGATGAACATTTGGAAACTTGATTATGAAGGTAATAAACCATGTCTTACATGAGTTATCGCGATGACATAGCAAATCTATTTAGAACAAACTCTATTTTGTTTAAAACACATGAGTGTTTTCATCTTATTTAATCAGTTGTCTGCTGTATCGAAATAAGATATATTATAGTCCATTAATCTGAAGTTAATTAACACAGAACAGCATATTATTTTAAGAAATTTCTTCCCAGTCATGAAATTAATGAATGAAATATGATAAACGTTCGGAAACTAGATTACAAAAGTTAT